>UXGC01002047.1:0-14347 GCA_900480045.1 Eurytoma adleriae
TTTGACGCGGAGATTTGAAATTTGATTGACTTACAAATTGTGACGGAAATTTGGCGCGAAATTTTGAATCACATTTTGTCATTTTACATGTACCGCTTGCAACGCGCGCATTTAGACTTCTAGTATTACTAAAAAAGAGAATGATGAAAAGTAAAGCCTATTGATTGTGATTGGTCAGTTTGGAGATTTGAAATTTGATTGGCTTACTGGTGACGTATTATATGACGGAAATTTGGCGCGAAATTTTGAATATCAAATTTTTTAATTTTACATGCACTGCATGCGTAGCGCGCATTTAGATTTCTAGTATAGTAAAAATGGTAACAGGGCATTATAATTTTCTCAAAGACTGACTCTATCTTTATGATAAATTTTAAAATTTCTTGGTAAATTTGTTAAAAAAGTGAGGAAAGCGGATGTCCACGAATAAAGATGATAAATATTAAATGAAAAGTTAAAAAAACTGATAATTAACAACTTGAAGTGTTTATTTAAACCGGTGCAATTTATCCGCGTATTGAAAAGGAAATATTCAGAAAATTACTCGATAAAATATTTTTATTAGTGAATGTCGCATGAAATCTTGATATTTCTACTTAAAAACTTCGTTATTTTTATAATTTTTCACTTCCTCAGTTTAATTTCTTTTTAATTTCGTGCGTTTTATTTATAAAATTGCACCTCCGTATAAATATTTAGCATGTACTTGTAAGCATCGGCGAATTTTCACTGTCCTCGATTTTTTTGAGCTTTTGAACTATTTCAAGTACTCCAATTTCACTCGAAGGAGATCGCAATATGTTTTACAAAAGAGATGAAACAAATAAATCGATAGATATTATCAGACTGAAAAGATGCTTTTGTAGAAGCCAAGTCCTTCAAAAGCAATTGGTCCTCTGCGAGTTAAGAGGATGCCAAAAGCCGACTGCAGTGCCAATAACCTATTCCGTAGCACTGAATTTCTTTCAAGTTCACTATTAACTTAAGTGCTTAGCTTGTTTTATTTTTATCCTGACTTTAAACTTTTAAAAGAAGGATTTCTCTTTTAAGAAATTTAAAATAATACTGAAAACAGAAATTTGTCTGACCAAACGCGGACGCGACCTACTTAACTTTCTTGTACTACTGATAATACCCATCGAAACCCGACTGAATTTTTGAACATTCTACTTGCTTATTATGAATAAATTGCGTTAATTAGTTGCAATTGATTTAAAAAATAATTTTTTGCAATTAACCTTTAAACTATAAAGAAAGTTAATGTAATTATTATTAATTTTTTTAAATTTACCGTTTTGTAAAGATTTTTATTTAGGTACACGTGAAATAAAAAAATAATTAGTTTTATATAATGTTACATTATTCTAGTTACTGATACGATAATACTGTAAATTTAATTCAGCGTTTATAGCTTATGGCTTTCAGAAATAACAACTTGAATTCATTTTTGGTGTATTGAAGAAAATTCAATTTTCATATTTGCACTATTTTATAAGATGGAAATCTATATATGCTAAGCTGCAATGCTGCGATGATTTAACAAGTTAAAGGTCTTGACCTGCAATAACTGTGCTGTTTAAGCTTATTATTGATCGAGACAAAGATGCAATAGTCATCACATTAATACACATGAATATAGTCATCACATGAATAAGATGAATAAAATAAATATCATATCACGCGCATAGTTATAAAGGGATATTAACATCTGCCCGCGAGAAATTTCGAAGAACAAAATGTAACAGAAAATTTAGAAAAAAGATTGCAACAATCAGTAGGACTGCAATAAAACTGAATTTGAAAAAAATACGGACTTGAGTTGTTTTTCCCGGAAGCCACAGACATTATCTCGCATGAAATATTGGTAAAACGTCAGCTATAAATCAGCAATTCTTTTTTCCGCGCGAAGCGATGAATAGTAAAAGGCGATAAGAAGGAGGTAGCGATGGAAGAAAGTCGGAACACTGGGAGGTTTGCTCATCTAGAATTTGATATTTATGAAAATTGATGCGAGAGGAATGCAGAGTTGATCCGAGGATATTCCGGGCGGGAGGGACTGTTAGCTTTCCAAGATTAGCATCTTTTCGCTCGTGTGGTGTACATTGAACACGTTTACACTGTTTGCCTCCCTTAATTTCATTTCACTGCTTTTTCGCCGTGTATCAAGTGTTTATATAATCAGATTGTGATTACAAGTTCTACGTCATGAGTACCATTATCCAACGAATAAATAGTGGTGTCAAAATCTCTATACAAAACTTTTACAAGGGTAATACTTAAGTAACAAGACACAAAGGAGGTACGCGGATATATTTATATAATATAGATATACTTTATACCAAATAGTTCGATACACAAATTAGTAAATTAAGTGTACTTCAATAGAACGTAGTGCAAACGTAATCAATGAAATAACCATGTATACTAAAGAAAGACTTTTCAAAAACGAAACAAAAGTGCAATATAATAAAGAGTGTGCAATACAGACCAGACGAGGTTAAAATCAGCGCGAACAATTTTTCTTCTATATATGTAAAAAAACTTTTTAGACTTTTTACCGCTAGTCAAACGAGCAAGATAAGACGACTTAAAGAAAGCTATCTATAATTTCTGCGAGCAAAGTAGCTCAATAAGATCGAAACATTTTCCGAAGCTTGTTTATTTTCGTTTATTTGCGACGTGCAGATAAAAAAGATCAAAAGATCAAACGTGTTTTACAATCCTGTGAAGTCAATGCCCGATAGTATCGCGATGTTGCGATAATAAACGGCGAGACACAAATTTAAAAATAAATCGAACGCATTAGAAAAATATTCGTTCGCGCTGTTTTAACCTCGCCTCGTCGAGTTCTGGCGACAAATATAATAAAAAAAATGAATTTCAATCAATCGAAACGCAAGGGTTATTTACAAATAAATGCTTCTAGAGTAGAGAAAAAGACAACCGACTTTCGAACAAAAACTGACTGTGACGTTATAGTGGCTGTGATGTTCAAATAAGCAGCTGGCAGTCCGCAATAGCGCAGAAAGGAACGCGCGAGTCAATAAAACGTCGGATCGTTTAGGAAGAAAATTAAAAAATAAAACGGCAGGACTGGAGGAAGGAGCGAGGCGCGTGCATAAGCTCGTGTGCGTGTAAAAACGTTCGAAATCGATGAAGGAGAGTCGAGATTAAATTTTAGTAATGGGAGAAAAAGAGCGAGATAGAGAGTGCGCGTTCGCTGTACAATGAAAAATCGTCCGGGTGCAAAGTGAGGAAGGCGATTGGAGGTTGGCGTGGGAACCGAGGGGCAGGGGGGAGGGGGGGCGGAATTGATAAAAAATTAAAACGAACGAAGTTAAAATGAGAGAGGAATGAACGCGACCGGGAAGCTTTTCGACTGAAAGTGACGAATAGATTGTATTTTGACGAGCGTAATATAAAGTACGAGCGGGACGAACATTCGACGAAAAAAAAAGAGGAACGACAATGGCAGACGAGAAAACAAGCAGACTTGTTTCTATTTTTGCTTTCTTTTTTTTTCGTTATTTTCCTCATTCTTTTTGTCGAATTTCACCAAGCCGAACAAAGGTTTTAGCTGGCTCAACTCTTTTTGTTGCGCTATATATTATTGCGCACATGGGTAATCGTTGCTGAATCAATGTTTCTTTTTTGTTTCCTGAAAATTCCTTTCTGCTCTGTTCTCAATTAAAGATACAAATTTTAAATTTTACGCGCTATCTTTACGTTGAACCAACTAAAAAAAGGAACAAACTAGTAGCGTCTACTCCATAAGAATAGAGTTTGCTAAACGAACAAATTATGAACAATAAAATTAATTTACAATAAAGTTGAATTAATTGTTTAATATTTTTGTCATATGTCATTACCGAACACTTAATTGAATTTTAATAATTATAATTAACGGGATGTGAAAACTGTGAATATAGAGATTTACTTTACCGGAACTGTTTATTCTTTATAATGATTGCGAAATACAGTCACTTTCAAAAGATTCCGGTCATAAATTTAAGAAAAAAAGGTCTAGACTTTTCTAAATAATAAACTATAATTTTTCAAATAACTTTTTAAATAATTTTTCTCCATCATACTGCTTAAAAGCTACACTTTAACACTTTACACTTTTAAGCTACACTTTTTTATTACACTGCTTATTATAGTTTGCACTATTATTGAAGGCATTATGTAGCATCTATTTTACGAAAAACTTTTAATTTTTAAAGAATAAAGAAAATATGTCAATATCGGTAAGGTAGATCTCTATTCCTACCTTCACATCCCCCGACACAGGTAAACAGATCCCACCAAGGCGCGGAACGAAAAGAAAAACAAGCAATGAAAAATTTTGAATTCTGATTAGTCGGCTATCTATAAGTTTACGCCTCTCGTAAAAGCAGCAATTTTATGGCCGAAGACACTTTGCATTTAACGAGGCGATACTTCCCGTGCTCATGGAAGCAATTTAAGCGCAAAGTGAGCGCTTTCTCGAAAGTTCCGCAAGAAATACACTTGTTTTCCAGCGAATAGCAAACTCTTTTCTCGGTGCATCGGAATAATTGCGGCGCGCGGGCTTGCTCGCGGAGAAGTGCTTCTCGAGAGTGTGCGAGGAGAAAGAAGTAACAGCGGCGTGGGGGGAGAGGTGAGCGCGAACAAAATCAAAAGAAACAGTTCCGCGGGCGAAAAGAAGTAGAGGGGAAGAGAAGCGAACGTAAAAAACGAAAAAACTAAGCGAAGCAAATGAAGAATCAATGCCGGGTGTGAATTGTTCGTTTTCTCATATCGATATCGCTCGATTGGAATGTCATTCTTTTTTTTTTTTTCAAACTTTTTGCAACTGTTTGTTAGTGATACTGATTCTTGTGTTAATTTTTACTTTGAGAAAAAAACATGAGTTTTGGTTGATTCTGTTCGTGTCAAACTTACAACATCAATAATTTGCATAAGCGTAAGGCCGAAGCTCAGTCGTAGGGGTTCGGACTCATTTTGGACCGGGCGCTCCAGCACGTTGTACGCATCCAGCAGGTCGTTTAGCAGCTTCTTCTCATGAAAACCGCCACTTACCAGCCCTGACCGAATTTCATTTGTATCTCAATATTTTCTCGCATCTCTCTCTTATTATTCGTTATTATATTTTTTATGTCTATGCGCACACCCCCTTCCCCGAGACATCGATGCACGCGCAATAAACGCGCGCGGCTTCGTTTTCCCACGGACAGGGATGGCGTCGTTTCCCCCCTCCTTTCTCGCATTTTTTTACGAACGAGAGCGGAATACAAAAAAAAAACAAGAGAGAAGAAAATAGTAACGACTCGGCCTCGTTACACACGTGCGCGCGTACGCGCGCATTGTGAACCTCCCGGCAGACTCTTATCTTATCTGGGAGGTGTTTTTTTTTTTTACCCTCGCCCGGCGAAGCGTTTCGCTTTTAATGGACTCTAAACGGCCCTCATTGTCATGGCTTCGAAAACTTTGCTCGCTTTTTAAAGCTCGTGCGCGCTAAATGCGCCGAGGAATAATTGTTGTGCCTACCATTCCGCGCCTCTCTCTCTCTCGCGTGGTTCCTCGCGCTCTCTTTTTAAAGCGAGCGCGAAGAATAAGTAACTCAGGAGAGAGGCGGTCCGCGCGTTGATAGCGCGAAATTTATGCAACGCCGGAGTTGTCCTGGCACACTCGCCGGGGCTTTCAGTTTGCGCTGCGGGTAAAAAATGACGTTTTTGGATTTTGACCTAGTTGGCCCGCCGAGCGGCGCGCAAAATGATGCCACTCGCGGGATAATCGTAAATGATTTTTAAGAATCCCTGCGGGTTATTGCTCAAACTTAATAGCGGGCTTACTCTTTGCGCGTTTTAAGCTCGGGAATAAAATATTTAGGTTGAAAGTTCCGGGCGATCGTTTTAGTTTCTTTTTAAATTTTGCAGTGGAAAGTTCCGCGAGTTCCTCGTGCTTTAATCAATAAAATGTAAATTTGAAGAATCCAACGAACCGCGATGCAGTAACAAAACTATTTTAGCCTTTAAAATAATTTCGTGAAGTGCTTTTTGTTACGAAATAAGAATTATTAAGAAATCTTAAAACCCCGAAGAAGCTCGTGGTAGAGATCATGCAGAAACTTTGGCAAGTCATTTTGTTATAAACGCGGAAAAAATTGCTTATCATAAGTGTATTAAAAACACTTAAAACTAACTATTTACAGAAGTAAACCTTAGTAATTGACCTAAGCAGTAATGATTGGTAAACATTAGTAATGATGTAGTTACCAATTGTTACTAGAGCTAAAGAATAAATAATTAGTGGCAATAAGTATCCAAAAGCTGGTTGCTATACAGTCAGTTAGATAATTGCATTAACTATATTAGTAAAATAAAAAAAAAGTATTAAAGTGCTTCGCTTTTTTTTCTTTACAGTCCAATATAAACTCCCTTCTATATAATCTAAAGTTGAATTAGTGAAAAACCACTACAATTAGCGGAATTCCACCAAAAAATAGTGAAAAGTGCTCCACTATTCAGTAATTAGTGGAGCAAGTTCCACTAATGTTAGTGGTTTTTTACTAATTCAACTTTAGAGGGTATTTTTTCAAATTTTAGATTATACGAATGCAAACTGGAGTCTTGGTCCAGTTTTAATCCGGAACTATGTAAATACCTATTCCAAAATACTTATCAAACCATCTTTATTAGTAACATTAAGTAACGATAGATTGATTAGATTAAAACCACTACTTATTGGTTAACCCATAGAATCATTTTTTTATACCAACTGTATACAATGACTTTATACAATTTGTATACATATTATATTAAATAATTTTATGAATTACTTAGTGGAAGCAATTTTTTCCTCGTGAAAATGATTTTGTTAATACTTGAACCGTGATTAATTGCATTATTTAATTCTATAGATATTTTATCAGTTTTTGAAATACTAATCTTGTAAGATAAATCAGATAAAAAATAAAGCCCAATGTACTACTAAAATAAACCCAATATTTGTATTTTTTGTTTTCATAATAATCCAGCTGATGTTTTATTACTAAAGATACAAAAGGTAAAATCCATTAACAAATACAGCATATTACTCGGAACATCTCTTACATAACCGTATATAAGCCAATAAATTGTAGAGAGTGGATAGCATAGATAAAAAAATCCAACCCTACATAGATCCCGGCGAAAATTAGAAACTGTCAATTTGCTCTCTTCCGAATCGCGGCACGAGTGCCCCAATTACTGTTCAATTTTCGCCGCGATCCCGGAGAAAAATTAAAAGTCGCAAGACAAACACAGCACATCGCGGCCTCTCCGCTCGAAATTGGAAATTCCCATCAGCACGCGGCCCCGGATCAAACGAGAGACGCGCGCGCGCCCCGAAATCGTCCACGAGGTCAGCCCCCCTCGAAGACCGAAAAAGGCAAAAAGAAAAAAAAAGCATCGCGCAATTCGGCGCTTATTTGCCGTGGAATTCGAATCTCCGAGCTTCAGCGGCGTACCTCGGGCCCTGGCCATCGGTTCCGTCGCGGAGACGAGCGGCGCAAAAAGCGGCGCAATCGCTCGAGGCTCCGGCGGATGCGCGGGCCCGGCAATTTCCGCCGCCGGCCTCCGGCGTTTCGGCCCTAGGCCGCGCCACCGGCGGCCGGCCGACTCCCGCGCGGAAGTAATTAAAACTCCCACCCTCAAAGTGTGTATGCATTATTCTTAGCTCGGCGCTAGCCCCGCTGCGTCGGGGGCAGCTGCGCGCTCGACTTTTATTTTCTTCTTCGTCTGTGCGAGCGCGGCCGAATTTTTGTTTGAATTTTCAATTTCGCGGGTTGGAACGCAAGCTTTCGACGCTGCAGCAAAAAGTCGCGTACTTTTACTCTTTATTGTTTGAACTATGTACTTGTAGGTATGAGAGTTTCTCACCTTTGGGTCACAGTCTTTTTTTCTCAATTCCATGCTTAAATTTTAAAAGGCACAAAGTGCTAAGGTAAATTGAATTTCTCGTTTCGGGGTTATCTCAGCCTCCGTAAGATCTACAAAGCCCATAAAAAATATAAGAGAAAAATCCTCTAATCCAATAGTTCCTACACTGAAAGATGTTTTTTCCTTGAAATTTTATAAACATATGGGGATCTGACGGTTAATTTCTAGTTATAAGCTATTAATAGTAATTAGTTGTAAGATTAAGAATAATTAGTTGTAAGATTTATTTCTTATTTTTGTATTTTTATTGTATAAAGGGTTTCGGCCCGTTAGAGTTAATAAAATAAAATAAAATAAAATAAAATATGAAAATGAATATCATAAATGATTTGCTTGTGTTATTTCTTAAATCTTCATGCATTTAATTCAACATTATCTTTTTGAAGTTTTTGAAGTGACAAAATTTTTGAAAGTTTTAATTTTCTTTTTTACAGATTCTGTAGGTCTTATAGAAACCGAGATATAAGTTAAAAAAAATTCAAAATTTTAGTAAAAATATTTGAAAAATGCCTTAGCACTCTGGGCCTTTGATAATTTTGAGCGTTGGGCTTTTCAACTTTGGCTTCCTCCATATTTTGTCAGAAGATAACGTTAGTCAAAGTTAGAAGAAAATCCTTGCTCCAAAGGTGAGACTCTCTCTTAGTTAGTATTCGAAAATGTATGAAAAACTAAAATATCTATTTCACTGCAAGAGTTGAAAATATTTGAAAGAAAATAATTAATTGTAAAATAATAATAATAAAACACTGTTAATGGTAAATTAATTATTTAATTCCTGTACATCTCAGCTGTTGAGTATATTTTTAACTAAATTTATTATTCGATGTCTACAAATGCAATATTTAGTAGCGCCCATGTAACTACAGAATACTTTGATTTACTATTATTTTTGCTTATAAAAATGACAATTTTAACTAAAAATTCTGAAACAAATTTTAACAAAATTGAAATAAGATATAACGAATGAAATTCGCATTATATACTGTAAAAATGAAAAAACGTCTCGACTATATTTTGACCGATTTAATCGTGCATACATTAATTTTCAATTAAAGCCGCGCTAATTTTTACTCCCGGAAAAGAAAACAGAAAACGGGTAATGGATAATCAATTATTGACCGATCGAAATTTTTTTCTACTGCCGAAAGTGTGCCGTCAAAAATAAGGTAAGTTTTAATTAATTATTTCGACTCGAGCGAATTGGGGCCGATTTCATAAAGTCAAACACGGCTCAACGCTCGCGTTTCAATTACGAATCCGCATTTATTCCAATAATTAGCGCACTCAGCGCAAATCTTTGACTCGTTAATGCTCGCCGCGTAATTGACGCGAGTGTGCCACACGTACGCGTCGCGCACACCACGCCGCGCGGGCAACTCGAAGAATTTTGCTCCCACGGCTTAGCAAAAAAAAAAAACAATCCGCAAGCTAATTTGGTAATACACAGCAGCGGTGAAAACGGCGCAATTAAAAATCAATCCCCGCCGAGTTAATAATTAGGCAACTGCACTCTCGCGTGCAGTATCGAATTCGCGATTTCATTTGTTCTTCTTAACCCACTCCGCGCACACGCCCCCGCGTGGCTGCCCCCGGAAACGCCTCGGCGCAAAGGCCGCTCCCGGGCAAGGACACGGGCCTCCGCTTCGGGAATTACGGGCGGAAAAATAATTCCGCGAGAGAAACGCGCGGCACGTGCAGCGCGCAAAGCGATGGCGCTTAACAAGCCGCGCGCGCGGTCGTCCTAATTTCGACCGGAGGAAGTCGAAAGGCAAAAGCCGATCGGAGAAAAAGGCGCGCGCACTTATACTTATGTTTTCCTCCCTCTTTCTCATTTTCAGGCACCACCGTACTAAAAATACTCACATGATTCTCACATGATTCTCATATGATTCTCACGTGAGATTTTGCTGCGAGAATTACGTGAGAATCATGCAAGAATCACCTGAAAATCATGTGAGAATCATGTGAGAATCACATGAGAATCATGTGAATATCAAATAAATGTTTAGTTTTAATTAATTTATAATAAATTATTATTGTTTATTGTTAATTTTATTTGTTTTATATTTTATTGTAACATTTTATTCTTGTCTGACGGTAGTACGTGTAATGGAATAATTCAGTAAACGCACTGCAATTAAATAAAAATAAAACGTTACAATAAATTATAAAAAAAATAAAATTAACAATAAACAATAATAATTTATTATAAATTAATTAAAACTAAACATTTATATCATATTCACATGATTCTCATGTGATTCTCACATGATTCTCACATGATGCTCACATGATTCTCACATGATTCTCATATGATTTTCTGGTGATTCTCGCATTATTCTCACGTAATTCTCACGTAATTCTCGCAGCAAAATTTGACGTGTGAACCATATGAGAATCATGTGAGAATCTTGCGAGAATCACCAGAAAATCATGTGAGTATTTTCAGTAAGGGTAAGTTGACGCGGGGTTAGAGGGTAGCACCTACCGAGGTGCTACTAAGCGGGTAAACAAGACGGGCTAAGACACCGAGGAGTCAAGTTTAGGGCTGCGGTGCGGACGTTCGGCCGGCGTCGGCAACTTACGAGAGGAGCAAGCTTGCTTGTAGTTTCCGCGAGGTACACTCCTCGCGCCAAATAAGTGTACGCGTGTGCGGCGTGCACCATATATTGTACGCGGAGTGACAGCGGTCCGATCACTAGATTTATTTTTTCTCTCACTCGTGCTCCACTTGCGGGTGGGAACAGCGGCTCGCACCGGCGAGCCGCGCGTGCATTTTTGTATGCGGGATAAGAGCATCGTCCCGGATTCTGTAATTCGAGCGCGGGAAAGATCGCGGGCACCCGGCAACTTTGTTTTCGCGCGCGCGCATTCAAGGTCGCCTTCAAGGTCGTTTCACAAGTGGCGCGATTCGACTAAGTCCCCGTGACTTGTTGTTATGCTGGATCATTCCAGGACACTTCGTTAGTTTCGCAAAGCTTACATTTACTGTGGCGAGCGCGTGCAACACAGCAACCGCCCGTCGCGCTCGCACTAACACTCCTCGCGTTTCTTGTAATCTGTTTGTTCGCAAATAAACGCCCTTTGTTGTTAAAGACGCGCGTAGTTATTTACCGCGCGCCTCTCACACATAACCCACGCATAGACCAAGCCCCGGATACCGACACTCTCCCGTGATTATCGCTGGTCATTGCATCGGCCAGGGAGACTCAATAAGCTGAGTAGCCGAGCCCGGCATGAGTCGGCGACGTGTGTGAAAGGTAGGGCGCGCACACACACTTACACACAAGTAAAGCTAAAGTCGGTGAGGCTCTTGCATTGATAACAGGATTCACGAGTTGCGCGCGCGCAAGGGAAACGAAACCTATTTTTTCCCCTGAAATCTGGGTCGGAAAGGGCTCAGATTTCATCTTTTTACACTATATATATGAGGTGGAGCAATACACAGCGAGGGACAGTGAGGAAGAAATATTTTTGAAGTTCGTTCCTCTTCATTGAGATGATCGAGCCGCAATCCTTCCAGCATTCATGGCAGCCTTTCTTCAGGGGCATAATTTTCTCCGTCAGAAATATCCGTATCGAAGAAATCTTCAGATTCTTCCGTGTAGTCGAAGGGCTGAATTTCTTGAAGTGAAATCTCTATTTCTATATCTTTTTGTAGGGAGTGGAGTACTGAGTGGAGAGTCCTCTAAAGAGATTTTTATAGGGGTACGTGTCCGTGCACGCAAGGTGTACTTGGTTGCATTCGGCTTCCTTAGTTGATTATTGAAAAATATCGGCTTAATTGGTCGTAAAGATATTATTAACGCGTTGTGATAAAAGGAGATTTGGACGTCTTCTTGCTTAAAGAAGTCGACTCCTAATATTCCTGTATCAGGCAAAGGAAGATCAACTTTGATTACCTGGAAGTTGATGAGTTTATTGAAGAGTGTGATCGTAGCTAATCCTGCGGTAAGTATTGTATTGGTCGTGATGCCGGTGATTTCCATGGTTTCGTCTTGGTAGATCTGTGCCCGGCTGTAGGAATTTTGCGTATATTAAGTTAATTTCGGCTCCTGTGTCGATTTTAAAATCAGTGTAGCCTTTTAATTCAGGAGCCACGAGTGAAACTATTGGGAATTTTGTGTTTCCTGTTTGTTCAGAATTGCCGAAGCTGAAATGATTTTCGCGTCGACTCGACGGGCGGGCATTGCGTTTAAATTCCTGTCATCACTGGCCTCAGGTTGTTCTGATGGTGATCTTGCCATCGAACAGGGTGGTTGGAAGTATGGAGTTCTGAAAAGCATTGGCATTGGTGGCGCATACGGGTATCCCATGGGCATGTATCCATAAGATTGGTATGGTTGACTTCTATACCACTGTCGAGGCCTGTTGTTATTGAATGGTGACTGTCTCCCTTGGTTTCTGGCTTTCCACTGTTGTTTTTGAATTGGGGCTCCTCCTGGTTTCGGGTATGGAAAGCTGCTTCGGTCTCGTCGGAAGTTGCTACGAAATCCAGTGTTCTGTTGACCGGGCTGTCCTCTGCTGGTTTTTATATCTTCATTCCAACTATTTCTAAGTGGTTGATATGGCAAAGTTGATTGGTTAGGGTTGTACAACTGACGTGGCGTTTCTGGACCTTGGGATCTCCATGGGCTTCGGGAGCGACCGCGAGAATTCCATAAGCTTGGGGAGCGATCCTTCTCCATTTCTGGTGGCTTGTTGGCTTCTAAGATTCTTACGATTCCTTGTCGATCCTGATTAGAGCTCATGTCTCTTTTGATCCGTTGTGCAATTTGCAGAGCGTTTGTCAGTGAGTTGCACACTCACGGCATATAATGTCGTCTGATAGTCCCTTTTTGGATTCGAGAGCGATTCCTTCCAACATGACTGTCATACTGGCAATGATTGGTCTTCTTCAAATTTTTCCTTTAGTGAAGCCTTAGCAGATTCCGTGAGTCTTTTGATTCGGCTGTAATACTCCATTACCTTTTCATCTCTCCGCATGCTTACTCCTTTGCATTTCTGCGCAGTAGTGCGTGTAGTCCTTCTTCAGTGCGAAATACTTACGAAGGACGTCTTTTAAGTTGTCTAGGGTTGCAATATTGGTTCCAGTTACGGCGTCTCTGGCTGTGTCTCTAAGGCAGGCGACCACTCCTTTGAAGAATGATGCATGAATCCCTTCGGGACACATGTTCACCCCATTTTCTACACCTTGCAAGAACGTTTTAAGCGGCATATTCTTTCCATCGTAAGTGGGGATGTGTTGGATGGCTTGTTGTACCGCCATGGACTCGCTAATCGTGGTGAGCATGGCTGTATTGATGCCCTAATGCATCGTTAGGTTGGTAATTCTTCCTTGAATTTCTTCCATTTTGCGGAATACACCTGTCTCGGGTCCCGAAGGTTCTATTATCTGGCTCCTGGAGGTCTACGGTGTATGCGACTAATTCGTATTTGGTAGTAGCTACTAACGAGGTCACTTAGGTCCAAGTAGGGCGAGGAACTTAATTTCTTCAGGAACTCTTCGATCGATGAACGTATGTCGTTTAAGATGCCGAACTCAGAGTTATAGGACGATTTTGGATTGTTCATTGACTCTAATGTATGGTTTTTAATTTCGTCTTGAAGATAAGTCCAATGGTTCTTCATGAGGCGGAGTTAGTAAATGCCTTATAATTGGCTCCTCGTGTGTCCTCTGGTTTCTTCTGCTAAGAGTTGCAGCTTTGAAGAAGTATGTTTGGCTAATTTGTAGTACTTGCCGACCCCTTTCCGCGTAGTATTCACTGAGAAGTCGGGCTATTTTGTCTTCGTTGACTGAGTTCTATTCAGCCACGTAATTCCAATGTGAATACATTAGAATAAGTAGAACTCACTCTATCTTGGTGACTTCGTCGTCACCGCTAATTTGTTTAGCAGACTGATCATTTGTAGGCTAGGATGTACTCGTGGTTTTACTTTTGATACTCGTTCCGGAGGGACGGGAGGTCGTGGTGCAAGAATACGGGGATCGTGCTCAGAGTGGAGATTATACAGAGCCGTTTATAACAACTGCCCTCTTTACTCCATACAAAAATAGGGGGCGTGGCTCTTAGTGTTTTACACGCGCGTAATATACAGTGTGCCCCATTTTAAATAACGGATAAAAATATCTCAAAAAATATGGGAGGTAGAAAAAAACTGTAAATACAAACGTTGTAGGATTACGAGGGGGGAAACTGACGGTGACAATGACTATGACCTTGAGGTCAAGGTTATTTGAAGGTCAAAATGGTTTTTTCAAATAGGAACCTCCACTTTTTACCCCGGAAATGGAAAGAGCGGAAAATTTCCCTACTGAAAAAACTCACATGAGAATCACATGATTCTCACATGAGGATCATATGAGAATCACATGAGAATCATGT
>UXGC01002048.1:0-14343 GCA_900480045.1 Eurytoma adleriae
AAGTGACTCTCCATTGGCTGTAAAAATTTTATTTATTTTTTGTTCTATTTGATAAAATAATGAGTGTATCTATACTTTAAGAAAGCAATTGAGGTAATGTGAAAAGTGTTTTGTTGAAGGAGAGGAAATATCTTTCGAATTAGTCTAATGACTCCTCCTATCAGGTTTCAAATTATTGAGTTCACCTATCGGGTATTTCAGACGTTTTAAGTCAAACACTCAAAGAAATGTACATTATCGAAAAGAGGGTGACCATCTGAAAATAATAAATGTTTTTTTAATTTAATCATTTAAAAGAAATATTGATAGCGCCTGCGAAGAAAATGATGAAAATAACGATAATTAAAATTATAATTTATTTCTCTCTTGCAATCATGGAAAAGAACCTCACATTAATACAGCTATCCCACTAATTGATAAAGATTATTAAAAATAATCAATCATTCCCGCGGTCAAAAATGTCACAGCACCAATTCTTGCGAAATGAGTAGACTGTACCACAAAGTTGCATTTCTCAATGTTATTTTCAGTAAAAAGTTTATTGACCGTTACTACGGGAAAAACCTTCGCAGTTTATTCATATAGTGTTCTGTACCTTTTAATTGCAGCAATAATTGCTTTTAAAAAACGCGAATAAAATAATTTTACTCGTATTTATCTCAACAGGATGATAAACATTTCAACTTGTAACTTCATATTTATTACCCTCCTTTAATAAGAACATTTCTGAATATTACATAATTATCTTTAATACAAAGTTAATGATAACAGTCTGTTACAGAGTGCAAATTATAGATTTGCGATAAAAAATTCTTATTCCACGAATCTTCAATAAATCAAACTTTTTTATCCTACCCAAAGCCGTAAAAACTATCATGATTTATTCATAAAATCGCGAGGCATTTTTCAAAAGCGCCGAAGAAAAAGCGCATAATTAATTAATTTTTACGAAAAATCCAACGACCTCAAAGGTTAAGCTGCTGAAATTTATGTACACACCACGGACTCTTCCCTTGTTTATCGCCGAGATTAATCTCGCGGCGTTCACTACCTGTAATTGCGAAGGCACTACTCTTCCGCGTCTGGGAATCGATGGGCCTTGAGCTTCCAGCAAATATCAATATTTTCGTCTGCCGCCGCGATCGATCAATATTTCTCCTTTATTTTGACTGCCGCCTTGAGCTCGCGGCGTCCCCGCTAAAAGAATTGCATCGGCAGTCGAAGAGGGTTTATGCATTTTTTTTGCGCGCGCGCAATACGTTGACCCCACGCGAATAGCTTCGATGACGGTTTATTTCTTTCTTCAAAAATTCCCTCGGGTATACTCGAGGGTTTTCGAGGTCGGTTATTAACGAGGCCCAAGGCACGAATTTCGGAAATTAAACTTTGCTTTTTGCTGCCGCGGACGTTAACCCGCGACCCTTGTATTATCTCCGTAACAGATTTCTTGGTGAAATACCGCGCGGAGGCTTTTGTGTTGAATACGTAGTGCAAAAATTACAGCGCTGGGGAAAAAGGTCTTGCAATCATTGATAATTCAATGATTAAAAAAATTTGACTTGAATGAAATCGATCATTTACGTGTTGTAATGGAAAAGAATAAATTATGGTGATTATTAATTGTGACTCACGTTGTCATTTCGCGAACATTTCGTAAGACTTAATTAAAAATTACGTTTATGCGACAAAAATATTTAAAAAACCAATTATCTTTGCACTGCCGATCGATAAAATTCAGTGCACAATTTTAATTTAATTCAGAAATATAAACATTTTTCCAAAAAAAAATCATCAAGAGTAAAAAGTCTCTTGCCAACGCTATTTTGCATGTCCGCAAAAACTTAAGAAATGCACCGAGAACACAAACAACGTTGAAAAGAAAAGAGCAAAAAAGGTAGACCAATTACGTCCGTGCAAAGTGTCTCGAGAAATGTTATTTTCTAGCAAAATAATGGGTGGCGAGCGACGCGAAGGGAGAGAAGAAAAAATGGTCAATGAAAATGAGGCTCGCGGGAAAGAGAGAGTGAAAAAAATACAATTCGCCGTGGTGAAACTTCGCCGGCGTCCTTCTGCGATTTGTCGTAAGTTGAGGCGAGGACAGGAGTCATAACGGCATTGTTCGCTTTACCACCGACGGTAAAAAGTGTCCCGATCCGACGGCGAAGGTCACCACGCTTTATCAGAATAATCAAGACTTCTTTTTTACCCCCCCCCCTTTCGCCCCTCTCTTTGATCAGTCGACGGTATGGCCTGACCGACGCAACGCGATGTCCATCTACTCCTGATTGCGGGTTAAAAGTCAACGTCTCTTCGTATGCAAGTGTGCACTCTTTTTTATATTTAAATAAAAAAGATTCTTTTACCGTTCCTTTTAAGCTATGATTAAACGAGATTTGATCAGCGATTACTCATTTTAATTTTCGTTAATTATTATAATTGATTCTTATTCTTAGTACTTATATATTTTTTAAATATTTAATTTAACAGTGTTTTTTTTTAAGTTTTGCTTAAGATTTAAGCGAATATCGCAAGATAAGTTTTTGCGCGCACTAACGAGTATTAGCAACGTTTAGTCGGGTAGGAAGGAGGTACTAAAATTTCTTTTATCTAAAATATTTACTACAAATTGTTACTGTTGTGATTAAATTTATGGAAAAATGAACAGAGCCTTTGAAATACAGTCGTTTTATCACTAACGGTAAATTAGAATTTAAAAAAAAAAATAACCATTAAAAAACCGACTGGAATAACAGCAAGCAATAAAAGTAGCGCTACAAATTATGCAGCGTTATTCGATACTCAAGTCGAGCCCACGAATGACAAATTTTTTATAACGCACTCAAACGGTAAACCCTTTGTTTTTTGCATAAAAATTGTCGCCATAATTTGTTTTCCTCAGTAAAATACCCAACTTATACTTACCTAATGATTATCAACCCACAATAAACAACTGCAAAACAAATAATAAAAAGCAACGAACGAAATCGATCGACGCAGCGATATGAGACAGCGGCGCAGTTAGTCAACGGTAGTTCTATTTATCTAATCGAATGAACTTTTTCGCAGTAGCCGCACTAGTTGCTCGAGCGCGTGGCTCTAATGGAGGCGCACGTGCAAGGGTTGAAGTGCGCGTGTCCGCCGAGCGACGGGTTTGAAAAAAAATAATAATAAAATAAAGCGCGAGTCGCGTGGCGGGTTAAAAAAAGAAAAAAATAATAAAATAACGCGCGACCCGTCACGTCGCGAAAATCACGGCCGGGCCGCCGCTCGATTTTGGGCCTCCGAGCGAGTACGCGCGACACGGCCTCGTGAGTCGCATGCCAATAATCGAAAATTACTTCCTCTCTCGGTGACGATTAATTTTTTTTTTTTTCGAAGGCCTGAGCGCGCGCGGCGCTTTATTGTCCATCGGTCGTTGTTTACGGCGCGCGTTTTTTTTTCTCGAATAAAAAATCGCGCGGACAAAAAGTTATTGCTGTTTTAATTGCGATCTTTCCTGCTACAAATTTGTACGAATGAAATTAATTAAATTTTTTTCCGCGCTGCAGCGTACGTTGGATTTTCTCAGATTTTTTACACAATAAAGTAATTCAGCTTACATTTAAGTAAGTAATCTCGCGTTAAACGTCGCGACGAGTGGATTGTATAATAAAAGTTCTATTTATAGCAGCGTATTCTTTTTCATAAACACGGCGCGAGCTCGCTAGGCTCTTTCGTAATTGACGCGCAATAAAAAATTTTTCCAAAATCGACAGAATCGTAAAATCGCGATAAGCAAATCCCGCGCATTATCCGAGGCAGATGGCCTTTGTGCGTTTCTCGCAGGTGTGACCCGCGCAAATAACGCGATAATAAAGTTCGAGCGCCTCGCGAACGAAGTGTGAGCAGATCGACTCGCGGGAGCATTTTTTTTTCTCTCTTCGTCGTCGAAGCGCCGGTTAATCGGGAGGCAAGTTTGCCGAGGCACTTCGTACGCTCGAAGTTTTGAGAGGCGCTCGATAATTTTTTCCTTCCGCGCTGGGCCGCGCCGACTGATAATGAAATTTCGGACGTAGTTACGCCGTGATGCCGATGTACTTACGTCGTCGCCGTCGAAAATAGAAGTAGAAGGACGGTCGTAGATTATGCCAATTGACACTTACCTGAAAAGAAAAAAGGTAAGCGTTAGCGTGCTTTTATTATCGAAGTTGCAAATTGGCATATCTTTGGATCTTAATTGTTTTACGACCGGGCCTGATTGTTAATAAACAAAGCAGGCAAACACATTTTCTACGACGCGATAAGCAGTCGAATGGTAAAAACTTTGTCAGCTTGGTAGTGACTTTTGGAATTGCTATGCAAGCATAAATTGTTTACATTTTCAGAAAAAGAAAAAAAAATGAAAATGAAAAAAAGAATTAATGAGATCAGTGGAAACGTGAGCAGCATTTGACGCAACGCTTTAAAGGCCCGCTCAGTGTCTCGTTAACGTTTGCATTTACAGTTTTTATGCGCCGCATGCGCTTACGCATCCAACTGAAAAACACGGAAGGCTTTTTTTCTAAAAAGTACCGTCTGCTCCGTCGCCTCGCCGTACGTGAAAACAAGAGCACAGTGTACCATCAGTTATGAATTTGAAGTGAATTGTCACTTCAATACCAAGAAATATTTCCTTTGAACGAAGTCAATTCTCTTTCATGCTTTTTTTTTATTTTTTGAAGAAAAACTGCGCCGCCGCACGCCATCGGCTGTCTTTTTGGGGCTTATTGTGTGCACGAGATAAAAGCTAGGATAGCAATGTCGAGCATAAAATTCAGGCGGAAACACGCGAACAATCCCTTTATTAATCTCCGTTCATATCACTGGTGTCTCCCGTAACAATCGTCGTTGGAGCCCCGGTCGTCGGCATCGCGCCTTTGTACTCTCAAATTTTTTGTCATACTGATTGTACCCAGCAGCGCGAGCGTGTCGTCCGTTGCGTAAGTTTGTACACCATCGCCGCGCGAATTTTTCAAAGACCCCATCGTTTTTCTTCGATCGACCAGTCAAGCCCGAGTCTACACACGCGCACTTTGCAAAAACGTAATAAAAAAACGTGCTATGTAATATTTTATTGAGTGGTTCGCATTGATATTGTGTCACCGTGAAGAATGTGTTGTTTTGCAGCTCTAAGTATATTAGCTGCGAATGATTGGTACTTAGTGCTGCCGGGGACAAAGTTAGACGTATTTACACGATAGGTCAATACGCGATTAATCAATGGAAATTTTTTTTTAGCAAAACGAAGTAAAACAAATAAACGTTATCAGGGATTGAACCAAATCTTTATTTAAATATAAATAAGTGAATTCGCTTATAATAGTAAATCAAAAGCTTTTCACTTATTGTTCACCCTCTAAATGCCTCCCAGTGAATGTCAACCGGACCCTGTACTTTTGATCACGTAATGCTCATCTAATTCAATGAATGTTCACTGTAAGTCAGTAAATGTTTAGAAAATAAAGATTCATTAAATTAAGCGATCGTCTTCGATTCTTCCAATAAATGACTATTCATTCATTTCACTTCTCCGTAATTAAATGACTTCAAAAGTAACGAAGGTGTTCGAAGAAACCGATCGGAATGGAAAATCATCTTTGCCAACGCCGAACTTTGGACCGAAAACGCGTTTTCCCGTATGACTCACTCATCGCCTCGCACTACCTCATAATTAGCACAGCCGCTCAAAAACACTGAATGACTCGTACTTAAACGACTAGGCGCAAAGTCCAACTCCGACGATTCCACCTTACGCGCCGCGTTCTCTTTATCCTCGCCGTTGCATACATTAGATTGTGTAACTAATCGACATAAAGAGAGAGGGAGAGAGAGAGACGCTCGCCTGTCACCTGGAGACACACCTTCGCGGTAGGCTCGCTCCGCAGGGGTGTGACACACACCGACTCTACGTCACGCTCGCGTGCTCGCGGCTGCGGCGATTAGATCCATCGGCCGGTAAATAACGCGCGAGCCTCCTCGCCGACGCGCTACGCGCTCGGGATTATAAATTCCGCACCTAAGGAATCCTCCCTTTTTCGAGCGCGATTTTTAGCACGAGGTCGGGCGCCCGCGAGATCGCGACGCCGGGGACGCGTTCCACGTCCGAGGCTGGCACTCGCACGAGAGAGCGATTTGCGCGTTTCATCGGAGGATTCGCCGCGGATCGAGATGTGCGCGCGCGAGTCCTTAGCTATCTTTATGGCGTCTCTAAATCCCCGGCTTGATTCTCGCGTGCGGCTGCAGCGCTTCGGGCTGGTCGTAAAACGAGCGGCGAATCATCGGCTATTCGATTCAATTGTGAGCGTTAATGCGTTATGAGATAATCTACCTGAGGTCACGGGAGATTTTTATCGTACTTGGATTCGTACGTTCGGAAAATCTGTCATTTAAAATTTTAATGCCTGCGCCGTCTAACTGTGGATTTATGGTAATGCTATAAGTGCCGACATTAATTTGTTGCAAGTCGCAAATGAATCGACAGTGTAACTAAGGCAAAAATTAAATAGACTATTATCAACGTTAAATCAAATTGCGCGGATTAATTCATTATCAAAATAAAGTAATTAGGTTAATATCAATTCTTTATCGCAGCTTGTAGGTAAGTAATTAGGTACGCTTATACTTTGGATTAAAAATTACTCAAACGAAATATTGTCGAAATATTTAATTATTTATTGGGTTAAGACGAATGACACTTTCCTTCTTAGATCAAATCTCGATAATTGAATTAAAGGATTATTAGCGAAGGTTTAACTCGATTAATGCTTTCTTAAAAAAATGTTATACAGGCTCGGAAAAACACTAATTAATAGTATGTTGAAAAAATCTTATTCAAATTCTGATTTTAACGCAATTGACTTATCTGCGCAAAAACAAAACATATAGTAGCACGGAGCACATATTTGAACAAGTGCATTGCTATCTTACATCTACCACCTTCGCTTCGTTTGATAGAAATTCTCATTCTTAGAAACTAATTAATACATTAAACAGACGTGCGAAAACGTGGAAACTTTTGAACGTTGAAGAAAACAAATCATATACGGTTTCTCTAATTCCAACGCGAGTTAATTTATCAAGTTATGAATGATGAAATTTATGTAAATCAATATAAAATCTGAGAGCTTGTGTGATTAATCTGAAACAAAAGTGGGCATCGAATTGGGGAGTTTGTAAAGCGTCGAGACTCTCTTTAGGAGAGGCTGGTGTTTGCTTGTGGATCGAGATCGATGCACCAGGGGCTTGTTTGCCTGCGAAGTTTGCCTGCGGAATTCTCCACACGCGGCGAAAAACATTACCGAAACGTCGCACTGTTTGTCGAGGTAATTTGTTTATCGAGCATCGATGTTTTGGCGTAATTTTCCCAACAACGCAAAACTGGCAGTGTTTTTTCATTTAAAGATTAAAGACGCTTATCGTGATTCGTGATGTACCATAGGTTTACATTACATGGCAATGGTAATGACTTGAAAATGTTTTTCTAAATCGATACGTTAGACTGTGTAAAAATTTAATTCACTAAATAAATACATTATATTTGTAAACTCTACTAATTTATAAGAGGTAATATATGCGTACACAACAAAATGATGAAAAATTTCCAATCACATATTTTGTTCACGCTTCATACCTTCATTTTTTTATTTTAATAAATATAATTTTTACTACTAAAGTAGATAATTCATTTAGCAAAAAATATATAAATATAAACAAGATATAAGTAAGTATTTAAATCTTGCCAGATATTATTAACATTATTTATAATAAAATCTTATCTGCAGTTATTTTGAGAGTGAGAGACAGTCAGATTAGCTTTATTTTTAGAGAGAGGGAGATAGAGAGGCGGTGCGTGAGACATTACCGCAAATAATGAAATAAAGTACAACGATATTCATGAACCTTAATTTATGCGAAACGCCGGCAAAGCTCGAAGGCGGCGGCAAAGTGTCGTACAGAAATTTTTCCGAGCGCGGCGCGCAAAAACTTTTCGTAGCGCGCGCGCCTTATACGATTGTGCAACGACACATAAAGCCATATAAACACGCGGTGCGCTCCGCGGCGGACGCGATTCTTTTTTTTAATCTCCTCCGTCCGCTTATCGCGCGCAGCGCAGTCGGTTTCCCTTATGCATTTTAATAAAGCGCTCGGATTTTAATCGCGTCGCGGCTCTCGCCGCCGGGCGCGATTCGCGGAAAAAACGAAGCGAAAATTCGCGCGCTTCCACGCTCGGAGATGTTTCGACGAGATTTTGGGTTCGTAATTAATAATCGCACTGGAGGATTTCCATGGATCGCTTTGCAAACTCGTTTGGAATCGACGCGACGAGATTGAGCGGCAAGGTAATTGAAATTTAAAATATGCTTTTTTGCGTCGGATTATTACACAAAGTTCACTTTTTCAAAGACTTTCAAAAAGGCCAATAATGTCATCAGATGGAAATTACTAATGATTTGTATATCTGACATCTAGCAAAGGCTAAAAAATGAATGCGTGAGATGGCATATAATACAAATTACTTTTACGTGACTGAACACACTCATATTCTATTAAAGCATCATCATTTCTTACATGATTACGTACGATCGCATTTTACGATAATACCGAAGATTATATACCTATTTTGAAAATTAACTTTGAGTGTGTATTGGAATTTTTAATTAATCCACTACGATTAATTAAAAACTGAAGAATTATAAAATACAATGTATGTGCACAACACTCGTAGTTGATGACGTACATTCACACTGATACATGATCTTACAGATTACAGATGCCCACATATGATCCACTGCGTCATATAATGCATATTGCATAATGAATGCAGATACACTGGAATAACAGCTTGTTTCTAGATCGACTCTTAATAAGATTCCTTTCTGCCCATTTTTTGGGATCATCAATACTTTTACGCCTACTTATATGGCTTTAATTACCGGCGTTCATTTCGTATCAATCGATTTGCCGGTAGCAGACTATTAATCTGAAAATTATTATTTATATTTATTTAATACGATAATAACTCGCAAACGCAATATACCGCATCGAAAAACGCACTTGCTCTATTTATACAGTACCGCTTAATTGCAAAATCCACTTAACGTCGACAAGTGGAAGTGCGCCGCAAAACGAATTTCGCGATCGTCAAGAATAAATCGACCAATCGAACCGCCGTCTGCGACAATCAAGTGTCATTCTCATTCGCGCGGTCGTGCCCACCGACGAAAGCCAATCAAAAACAAATAAATCAATTCCACGAGCACGCAGACCGATGCAATTGCCGTTGAAACGATCGCCCCTCTGCACCGCGTCGGAATTGACCGGCGGGAGGTGGGGAGGCACGCGCGCGTGCGTTTTCCAAATCGGCCGTCATCGGCGGCCTGATTTACGAGTGGCGCGCGAAACGATCGCGTCGGTGTGCAGGAACTCGACAAGGACGGCGCGCGCAAGCTCCCCCCGGCAAGATGCATATATTGAATCACGCCGAGATAAGGCGGTTTCTTCCGGGTGCGCGCGCGGAGGCGGGAAGAGGCGATGATTCGATTTGACTTCTTTTACGCGTCGGCGGAGTAGCAAGAGCGTTTGCTAACGGCGGGGGCGACAAATCGAATTTTGTCCAATCGACTTCTGCGCATTATTTTTTCTTTTTTTTTCAATTGAAGGAAGTCGGTAGGCGGAATACTCGAGAGGAGTATAGCGGTGAAGAATTCGTGTACTTTTTAAAATATTTATGAAATCGGGTCAAGTGAGAAATTGAAAGAAGTACGAAGATAAATTGAAGTATTTTTAAGTATTTTAAAAAAGTCTGAAAACCGAGTCAATTGAATTGAACGTGTATTTTAAAAACACGTACAATTATTTAGTGATAACAATTATTATATTTATTTATCTTAATTATTTTGGTTTTTATGCACCGTTTTCTTGGAGCCATAATGAAGATTGTATAAAAATATTCTGAATTATACTTTAAGACATAAATAATTATTTCATGATTTATAATAATCAGAACTCAATCACTTTATAAAAAGGTAAACTAATTATATGAACGCATCTTACATCTTATAATATGCTTTGCTATTTAAAATCAGTATTTAAAGTACGTACTCTTTCAAAATAGGGGCACGCTTTGCTAAGATTATTAATAACTACTTTTATCTTTCGCATGATTTCCACCTGTTAGAAAAAAAGTAGAAAAAAGCGTAGAATCGCATTAACCACGAATCTAAAGAATTCCAAAGCGCTTCTAGCCATCAATTGCAAATAATTAAGAATTAATCGTGGCGCTATTCGCGAGCCAGCCGTAAATCAAGCAGCGCGCATTCTTGCAACGACGAGGAGGCGATCGCGGCGCGCAGGCCAGCGACACGCGACACAAATCACCTGGCGTGCTTCGCCGAAACCGCTGAATTCCGAGGCGCGCCGAACTGTTACACCCGCGCGGCGGCCGCCTTATCTCTAAGCGGCCGATACCGTTGGCAGCTACGGTCGCCTCCACCTCCCCCTCCTCGTGAGCCGCATCCCAACGAACGAGAAAACGCATTCGTTGCGCAACGCCGCGGTGACAGTTAGGCTTAACTCGCTTTGAGCGCGCCACGCCCGCCGGCTAGCGCGGCGCATAAATTAGCCTCTAATCGCGGCATCGCGCGCTCGCCGCACGGTTACGCAAGGTTTTTTTATTTTTCGAAAAATCCACATTGTCCGTTCGGTGGGTTATCGCGGATTTTCAGTGGGGACGGGGAAACACTGGGAGCGCTGATTTATCGGCGATTTTAACGAGCGCGCGAGAGAACTGACGCGCGCGACGAACCTTTTCTAGGAGGAAGCGTTGTGCGGTTGACGCTTTGATTGATGTGCATTTCATCTTTTTTTTGTATTACAAAGCGTTTTATTGCGAATGTTTGTCTTGTATATTTTAAATTGTTATTTTTCCTTTTTTTTGTAATATTGAATAAAGCTAATAATAAAATAAATGGTTATATAAATAGAAAGTGAAGGAAAGACATTGTGCATATTGCGTTTTTGTACTTACACGGAAACTTTTACAATTTTTGTAAAAATCTTGCAGGATAAGCCTTGAACGAAACGAAAATTGAATAAATGAAAGAAAAAAATTGAGTACAAAAAATGCGACCATTTTGACGACTTATACAAAGCGTATACTCATACACTTACAATTTACAATCAATATTGAAGTTGAATTTAGCAGACCTTCGAAAATTAATGACGTAAAATCTTTTTTTTTATCTTTAAGTATGCACTGTGACGTCAAAGAGAGAATAAAATTTGAACAGCCTATTACATTAATTTATAACGATCCTGTTAATAAAACAAGTACCTTCCCTGGAATCAACCGTAATTGATTATCAGTGAGAAAAATAGTTATTTAAACGTTTAAGGTCAAAGGATAATGATAATATGTGATAAATTGGTTTCTCTAGGAGTAGTAATTGAATAATCTGATTTCTACTATAATTTCACCTAATTATGCAATTAAGTATGTTAATATTAAAAATTCTCCTATAAATAATATTATTATCACATAATAAAAATACCCCGTTGATTTTATAAAATATTGTAAATAAGACCAACGTGTAAAAAACTGCGCAAAGAAAGTAAATATGTCGCAATAATAATAATTTACGTTCGATAATGTGAAACAGACCGTTACAGCGTCAAGATACAGCACTTTTTAATGCAGTTTCGTGTGTTACTTTTATTCATTCATAAAAACATTAGGTAACGAAAAGATAAATTTTTACACCCACTTTAATTTAATAGGATATAATAATAAAATA
This sequence comes from Eurytoma adleriae, assembly GCA_900480045.1. Classification (NCBI taxonomy): domain Eukaryota; kingdom Metazoa; phylum Arthropoda; class Insecta; order Hymenoptera; family Eurytomidae; genus Eurytoma; species Eurytoma adleriae. The sequence goes on from UXGC01002048.1 coordinate 11,811, forward strand.
ACAATAAAAATTGTATAATGTCACCTCATGAAACTTTCTACAACTAAACGCCAAATCTATGCAATAAAAAGTGACAAAGTCATTTTATCATCACGAAATTCATCTGACTGATCACGAAATAAAAAAAAAAAGTAATTTCACTGCAACTTTACGAATCACAAGTGACAAAGTGGCATTACTTACGTTTACTTAAGATAAAAAAAGATTCGTCAAATTTAAAAAAAAAAAGACGCGAAGCGCACACGTCAATCCCGATGGCCTGCCGACAGCCGCCGTGGGGGACGCACGTGAGCGCGTCTCCGCGGGATTCAAAGAAAAGCTTCGCGCGCGTTCAATTGGCAAATTGTCCCCGGTTGAATTGGATTATTGCGCGGCGCAATGAAGCTCGCGCGCGCGAGCCATTGTTTATATCGAGCGCGCGCGGAGCTACGCGCGGATCGAAATTGTACACGCGCGGCTACGGTACCGAGGCACATCTGCGGCTGATCGTGTCAGGGTCGGTTATTCACTTTTGCGGCTCACGTCCGCCGCCGTCGTCGGGCAGCCCGATGCATGCCCGGCGTCCTCCGCGCCGTTACGCATTTTTTTCTCGCTCGCTGCGTTTGATACGGTCGCGCGTACCATTCTTACCGCGTCGGGGACAAAGGGCGAGGTGCGAGGGACAGAAGATGCGAATCTTTCCACTGATGGCTTGAGCGATGGACTGGGAGCGGATGTTTCGCGTCCCGTGACCTATGCACTGTGGAGCGCGCCGATATTCCTCATAATCGTTTTTTTAAAGGGAAGTTAATAAATTAAAATTGCATTTTAAAATAATTTTTGCAATACTACTTGCGCTTATTTTATGATAGTTCTATTTATTCTTTATGAAATTCGTTACGTTTTTTGTAAATTTTGCTAATTTTTTTCTACGCAATTATAGGAATGCTATAAAATAATAACTGCAATAAACTTTTTATGATTGAAGAGAGAAAAAATGAGAAAATTAAGCGTGATTCGATTTTAATTAAAAAATGATCTTTGGCGGAAGGTCTAAAGTGGAATCACATGCGAGAATTAATTCGCAAATTCAACAGCAGAAGTACGGGCTGTGCACGCATATTATTGCCTCGATTGGTCTCAATAAGTCGCGGTGTGTCGGCAGTTAAAGTAAGTGCTTGATATACTGGGTGGTCCTTGCTCACATCTACCCGTACGCTTTTGCTCACTTACATTGATTGCACAAAATATCCTCGTTTAAAAATTAAATTTAAAGTTAAATAAAGAAAAAAATCTTTCTTTATGAAACGTAATGAACCCTGATATCTTAAATTTAAACAATGTTCAAAAATATATACCGATAGTTATCTTCCGATACCGCTAGTTATCTTCAATTTTAATAAATCCGTAATAACAATTTTAAAACGTTATTTAAAATAAAAAATCAATGCTTTTCTTCGTATAATTCAAAAAGACAATTTAAGGTCTTTCAATCTTTGATTTTAGTGAGGAAAAGAGGAGCACTGACAAGTTGGTCACCCGTTAGATGAACTCATCTTCGCACTTGTGAGGTGCTGCAATTGAACAGTAAATGTGGGTGAGGAGTCACGTAGAGATCATGTAGGTTCTACATTGCCCTGGTACTTTCGAGAACCTCGGCCGGGCCGCTAATCGTCCATTGAGCCTCACTTTTTACTTCTGCGCTCCAGCACATTTAAACCTTTGGAATTATGTAATTAAGTGTGCCGATCAATCTAATTCGAGCGCACAAGTAATATGTAAATTAATAAAAAGCGACTTTAACGGTTTCGTTTTTCGGCACTAAATTAATTAGCATATATTTCAGTCGGTCAATTTTAGACGCCTATACAGCGTACCGCGCATAAGGCTTTTGAACTATATAATTGCATTCACTCGAGCACCTGTCAATTAAAGCTGAAATATATTGCCACAGTTGATTCGCCCTACTGATTTCTATTCTAAAATTACCGACCGAAAAAAAATCTGTCGATCGACCGATATTTCCTCCCTTCTTATGTTCGCGATACGATCGTTTGCATACAAATGTACCGTATAAATGGACCACGCGAGTTGAAAAGTTTCTTTTCAAAGCGATCGCAGTACGAAATTCGTATATCTCGGTGCGCCCGTCGTTCGAAGGTATATACCTTTTTTCAAGACTGAACCGCGCCGAGGTGACGCGCTTACTCAGGCGCTCGAATCGTGCCGAATTTACGAGCGGCTTTTTTACCCTCGAGGGTCGTGCACCTGCGGCTGCATCGCGCGTTTCACGGACTCCGCGGATGTGCAGCCTTCCTCCGGCGGGGACGGTAAAGAATTGCGCGCGCGTAAATGACCTCTCCGCGAGCGAAATTTCTTGACGCGAGATGCGAATTCGTAATGCTCAGGGATACTCGAATTTTTCCGTGCCAGCGCGCGGCCGAGGAAAACACATTTTACCCCGGAATAATCGCAAGGATTACGTTTTATGAGATATTAAGCAATTTTCTTGTTAGAATAAATGTCGGTACTATTGAGAGTCAAGGTACGGCTA
>UXGC01002049.1:0-14341 GCA_900480045.1 Eurytoma adleriae
CTCTTTACAATGATCTTGGAATAATCTGTACATTTTAGAGATGCTAAGGCCTTCTTCCAAATAATTTCTCTGGGTACTTGCTCGACAAAAATGTGATTCCATGACTGGAAATGAAAGAATATGAGCCCTTACTGTATTTCTTTGTTCATCAGAAACTTTGAATGGTCTTATAGCGTGTTTGCCTCTTAGATCGCTTTGTATTACTGAAGTAGCACCTGCAAGATCTTTTTTTTTACGGGCAGTACGTATCCATTGGTCAGATATATCTAAAAGAAATTGTATAGTTACTTGCTAAATCATGTGAAAGAAAGTAATAAATAAAAAAATTAGTGAGGCAAAATTTTATTACCTAAAGTTTTCAGAAACATCAATCTGCAAACATAAACTTTTTGTCCATCCAGTGTTGGAAACCAAAATGAATACTTATTTCTCTTTTCTTGAAATGACATTTCTTCCGAGTCAAAGTCAGAATCTGAGTTAAAATCACCATTTGTTTTATTTTTACTTGTTACCCAGTTATTTAGACATTGCCACTGTTTGGTATGATCTTTCAGATCCCAAAATTGTTTAAAAGCTGATTGTCTATCCTCAAAATTTATTTTTGTGTGACATTTAAATCTACATTTCTGAGAACAACCACTGCCCATTCTTCTTTCCTCAATTTTTTTGCCTTTTCGACCAATACCCTCTACCCCTGCATCTCGAGCTGCTTTTGATTTTTTATCTATCCATTCGTTTGTTAACCGTAACCTTTTTCTTGTTATAGGTTTGGATGTAAGTTTACGTTTTTTACTATTTAATTCACTATTAATAGTATTATCCGGGACATCAGAACTTAAAAAATTAGTATTTTCTGAAGTATTTGGGTGAGATAAATTATCACTATTATCATTATATCATATAGTCGAGATATTAGCATCGTTCGAAAAGACTGAATAATTAGACGTATTATAATTATTGATATTCATCGTAGGTCCATTTTCATCTTCATTTATAGATAGTTGCGAATTAAAAGTATCACATATATTTTGATAATTTTCTGTCTCTGGAGCACCTACATATAATAAATTTTTAATAGTTTAAATGATTTAAATAGTTCGCATAGATTATACATCGTTTCTATTTTTTAAATTTGATATGAAATTTTTAAATAATATTTGACTTACCATACAAAACATTGTAGGTGTGTGTTAAATTAAATTCTGCTAAAGAAACATCGTGTACTTTTACTGCTTCAGGTTTGTTGAGAACTGTTACGGACATTAAACAAATATATTCTTCAGTAAAATAAATAAGTGTTTGTGAAACAAAGAATGAGAAAGTGATTTACTTACATTTATCACTATCAAAGTCATCCATGGCTAAAATATAGTTAGATTCTTAAAAAACGATTTTTTAAATATATTCCACTTTATTTTTGTAAATATTTAAGTCTATACAGCGGTTTTAAACACCAAAAGTTTGTGATTTATTTTTCAAGATATTTACTTGCATGAAAGCATCGCACCATTTTGAAACAATTATGAGAAAATCACCGTTAAGCATCAGAAATTTTTGAAAAGTATGCATTCTGATTGGTCAAAAATAATTTTGAACTAATCATATATAGTAACTTTCTTCAGTTATATAAAAAGAATTCTATTACTCTTATAAAATATTTTTGTATTATTAGAAATAATATTTAGTCTAATAATAAATTTAATTTAAAAATAGTACGTATTATAAAGTTTTAATGGTAATAATTGAAATTTAATTTACGATCTGCCGTTCGATCGCAGTGCGTCGATTAAATTTCGAATAGAAGAAAAGCTATATTTTATACACGCATGCGCACTGAGATCTGCACGGAGCAGTCTATCTGCAGTACGTTTACGTTGGCAGCACTGTTACCTGTGGCTAACAGAAATGCGCCAGTGCCTAGTGCAGTGTATTGAAATACTCAGGTGGGTATCATGAGTAATTATACTGCAAACATTTTAGTATAAATGCTCCGGTTTTAATATTTTATATTCATGTTTTACGACGGAGCCGAGCCGCATCGGGTCGTCTTATTGGATTCCGCGGCGGCGACGGCGCGACCTTTTCTCCCCCCCCCGGCCGAATTCTGCCCGGGGAGATCACCGCGCAGAACCCGGGACTTTTCATCGGCGCTGCACGGGGGACGGGGCACGTGTGTTCCCTCTTTATTTGCGCCCCCGTATCTCGCCGACTGCATGAGGAAACGCGTAATCCGTCCTCAGACGCGGGACAAATCTGGATCACCGACGGCGGTGATGCTGGATTTCATTTTTTTTTTAACCATCACCATTTTGCAATATTCGTTGATGGGTGATACTTAAGGGTAGCGACCACCAAAAACTTCATTTTTTTAAATACAATAATATTTAAAATTAAAATGAAGTATATTTTTATATGAAAAAGAATATATAAATTTAAGAATTTTTTTAAACAAATTATTTATATACGTTGTTCATACATTTATTCGTTAGTTTAGGTATGTCTGAATTTTCGAATGACATTAAAATTTAATTTATCTTTTGTTATCTAACCTATTGTTTTTATATTTATTTTTCCTCAATTTGCCCTAATCGTTATACTAATTTATTTTATTTCAATGTTTTCTTATCGGTCGCAAAAGTAATTTTTTTAATTGCTTATAGTTGAAACTTTAACAAATCGGTTTCTGTCATTATACTCAAATTAAAATAAATGCCGTGCATCGTTATTATAATTTATCAATTGTTAGTTTTACCGGTTACAAAACACTGAATACTTAAAGACAATAATTTCTTCATAATAATAAACTGGTTTCTAAATAATTACCGGAACATCGAAATAACTTACACCTCGCTGAAATTATAAAAACTGCTCATATTGTTAGTCTATATAAACAAGAAATAAACAAAAATTTTAGAAAATAACTTCTTCAATTTATTAGTTGCAAAAGATTGTAGCTTCTCCATCAAAATCCAATTTTGTTTTTACAGATATAATGTATGTTATATTTTAGTAATTTTGTTATACTAGCAAAATGAATGTTATATTTTAATTAACTTCGCAAACTCAATATTTAAGAAAAATATGTTTGAACCAACAGTAAGCTAAGAAAGGAGGAAGTTACAGCGGGGTAAAGGACAAAGGTAGAGTAGGAGAAAGTAGGAGAGAAAAAGAGTCAAGAGCATAAGGGCAAGAAATGAAATGGAGCAAAAGCAAGCCCCGACGGCCTGTCAACGACAGCCAATTGATAATGATTTATAGGAAAGTGATATCGGCTCAGCGATTTCGGCGGGTTTTGTGATTTGGAAAACACGCCGGTGGCCGGCCGACGACGGGGACCGACCGACCAGCCCGGGCGGCGACGCGATCGATGAACCCACGTCCAATATCCTGCAGTTTTCACCGAGACCTCGACGTCTGGAAAATTCCGTTGAGCTTTTAAACCGCACGGGTTTTTCTTCCCAACGTCATTGCACCTTTGGTGGCATTTTTGAACGACCTTTTAAAACTTCAATGCTAAATTTGTCTGATTATAAAAATATTGTTGATTAGTGGGTTACAGTCCTATCGTGCATTTGAAATTCCTGCCTTCGTCAATTAGGAAAGGTCACAGTAAGAATGCAAAGAACGGAAGATTAATTGTAGAATTGCAAATAAAATTAAGCGAAGGGTAGAAAAAGACTTTAAGAAAAATTTTCTCTTTCATTTTCACATTTTTACTAGCACAAGTATATAGTTTCCTGTTGAATGCATATACTGTATCTAAATACTTATATATATGTTTATATCATATCGTCGTTTTCTACGAAGACTATCAGGTCTCAAAAAGGCCAATTTTAATTTGCTGTTTCCAGAGTACCACAATTAAATAAATTCGTCTAGGACCTGAAAAACTCATGGTACAATTGGTATGATACCTTACGGTTTATCAGGTTCTGGAAGAGTTTACTTTGCTCTAGTGGTTTTCTTTTTTCGGATGTGTTAGTCTTCATAAAAAACGATATGATATCACGACTTAATTATAATAAAAAATGTTATAAAATACCTAATTAAAAGATTTAAACCTAAAAAACCTAAAAAAGTTACATTACAAATCCTCATGAAAGCCTTGAATCATCCGTAATCAAAAGATATTTTTTATTGGAACAAAGCAGAGGATCAATAGGACACAGACGACAGTATTGCGATCGTAGGCGTGCAGTGTGCACAAGTGAGTTTGGGTTTGTACAACAGCCGAGCGTGAAACTGGCAAATTGATCGTTAAACGTCGGAGCTGCTAAATTAACCGCCATCTACTCAGCTGCTAATAAAGTGGCTGTTCACCGTCCCTTCATCTGACCAGTGTACTTACATTCGAGGGAAGGGCGCGAGGACGGCGTAATGAAGGAGACATCTATTTTCTCGTAATCTTGCTTCCTTTAATCCCGTGCAAATCATGAATATAGATTTTTTTCAACTATAAAATATGGGATATATAGTATTCTTCAATGAACTGTTACTTCTTGTTATTTATGTATTGCTCTTTTAGTGATACGATAGTACTTATTGCCTAATAAAATGCCATACATAGTATTGACTAAATTTATTTAATTTTTATTATTATTGTACACGGAAATACGTATCTCATTTGAGCGAGCAATTAAGGAGTGCTACATAAATTACGCAAAACTATTTCCTATATAAACAGCAACGGCTACAAACAAAGCACAAAATCCACGGTGAAGTAAAGCACAGTATTTCAGTAACCTCTGACATGTTCATCAAAATTTTTTCAGTTGCTTTGCTAGTAGTTGCAATGGCCAACAATGGTAAATTAATTTTTTGGAATATTCTTTTTTAACATAAGGCAAATATTTTTGTATTTATTTTTTCATTTCAGCACTGAGTGATAGGAGTAAATTTTTTGAGCCAGGTGTCATAGGAATGCGTCTTGGAAAAAAGAAATAAATCGTGTTTCTTTATTTGGAATAGAATTGTTACAGCATTCTACGCCATTAAAAACTATTATTCAATTATTAATGTCACTAGTGATAATATAAAATATACGAATTTCAAGATAACGATGAAATATTGTGTACTTTCAAGTCTGAGATTAAGGAATATAATTCCTTACTCCATTTTGTGTATTAAGATTCTAAAATACCTGAAATACCTAAATTCCTAAATGCCTAAGTACCTAGAGTAGCTAAACATCACCATTTCTGGGCGTCTAAACACATAAAATACCTAAAATGCCCACAATACCCAAAATACCTAAAATCCTAAATACCTAACATTTTAGATACTTAAATTCTTACATACCTGAAGTACCTAAACATCTAAAATACTAAACTGATTTCAAGAGAACAAAAGATAACGATTTAGCATGCTCAATTTATATCAAGTATCGAACAAAATTCTGAATTGATCCTCATCCTAAAAGATGCTCCTATCCAGTACAACGCTGCAGATACCAATAAGAACTTTAATTTTTTCGAACGAATATCGCACGTGCCAGATTAGCCCGAGCCAATAACCTAAGTTCGCTCACCTTAACGACGTCTCTCAGCTATTAAGTAACTTGGTCAATATTCTTCGCGGCGGCGGCGCGGGCGGGCACTTCACCGCCGGGGGAAATATTTAAAACCAAGGGCAACAGTGCGTGTGAGGTATTAAAGCAATCGCTAATAGAGCCGCGACTGGAGGCACTCAGAGCGCGGCGTGCACTTTCCATAAAATCTCGTTGTATACGAGATCACTTAGGAGGGAGGGCAGGGAGGGCGGAGGGGGGAGGCTCGAGCAGCCCGCGTGCCCGAGCTTAACGAGCTTTTCAACTTACTAGTGGCGCGGCAGCTGCGCGGCAAAGACGCGCGCCCTCCATCTTTTCGCCGGCTTTCACCCGAAAGCTCCCCGAGCTTTTTGCCTCTCTATCCTCGCCGTGATGAGGCGTCACACCCGCCCGCTCATTTTCGCACGCAGTTTAATTAACGAATCATTGTTCGGCTGCACGCACTGCTCCGAAAAGTCAGCTGCAGCTTCGGGGTTTCTGCGAGCTTGCGTGATTTGCAAGCTCTTCGAGATTTCGAAGTTGAAAGGGCCGTTTTAAAGAGATTGGCATTTTTACTCTACTATTATTTTGCTGTAGAAAACTGATTATTGCATTTCCTTTCCGCTACATCTATCAATGAATTTTTTGATAACGCTCTGAAGTTGGCTGTACGTTGGAGATGTAGTCATCTCTCGTTTATGGATGGACTAAGTCATTATTCAGGTTGATCCACTAATGAATTTTTTGATAACGCTCTGAAGTTGGTTTTTACCAGCTTCAATTCGGTACTAATCGCCATCTCCGTTTTATTTGTGGATGCGGAACCAACGAATTTTTTGTAACGCTCTGAAGTTGGCTCTACGTTCGAGATATCGCCACCTCCCTTTTACAGATGGACTACCTTTATTCAGTTTGATCCACTAGTAAATTTTTTGCTTACACTCTGAAGTTGTTAGCGTTTTATTTGCTGAACCAACGAATTTTATTATAACGCTCTGAAGTTAGCTCTACGTTCGAGATATCGCCACCTCCCTTTTATAGATGGACTAGGTCATTATTCAGTTTGATCCACTAGTAAATTGTTTGCTTACACTCTGAAGTTGTTAGCGTTTTATTAACGGATGCAGAACCAATTTTTTTTTTATGACGCTCTGAAGTTAGCTCTACGTTCGATATATCGCCATCTCCGTTCTATATGCTGATGGAAGTATAGATGACCGAATTAAACAAAATTCTCATAAATTAATATTTTCTATTTACATAAAAAAATTTGTCCGGTATTATAAAGCAGTCATTTCAAAGTATCGCATCAGGTATATACAAACCAAGTCCTGCGATCTTAATAATCTTAGTTGTGGATCGTCCGAATTGCGCTCCTCGACACTAGACGCATAATCGTCTTCATGCGATTGTCTCTGAAATATTCAGGGCAATCCAACTTGCGGCCCTTCCAGCGCCTTTCGCATAAGTCTGACCGCTTTCGTTGTCCTCGTCGAGGCGTGTACCTCATTTCTTATTGACGGCCGCGGATCGAGGAAGCGAACGTCACCTACGCCCCGGTACCCCCCGAGGACGATTAATTTGCATTATTCGACGGGAGATTCGATTTTCTTGCATACCGCGCGCCAATTAAATATTTCGAGGGTGCGCTGTCCTCGGAGATTCTACGTTACAGCAAAGATGACGGTGTCTATAATTTCAGTAGTTCAACATCTTTAATGGTGTCCCTATAGGTAGATAATAAATTATAAACGTGAAAAGTAAATCTATGCCATAACATTTAAATTTATTTTTTAAACAATATATTAGTTTAACAACTTTTTAAGAAAGTTAACTGTTATGGTTGGGGTGAATAATACGTTGTCTGACCACACGTACGCCTTAATCACTTATTTTAATAAATTTAATTATGGGCGTTAAAATTTATTATTAGCATTTGATTTTTTTACTGCTGTTTTCTTTTCTTATCTTTTCTATTCAATTTATAATTTTGCTTTAGTAATGAATTATGTGCAGGCAAAATGGCGTCAATTATAATGAAGGACAAACTGATTGTACTGAACGCAAACTTTTATTTTCTTCTGCGAACGTACCATGTACCATCTGTTTTTTCAATATTGGATTATTGCTGTTGATACTTAGTCTGGATATTTTTAATTCATTCATGAAATATAATCTCGTTTCATCATATTCTCCTTTGATGTCAATCAATTCATTCATGTCAGTAACGTGATGTTGAGGATGTTGAGGAATGATCACATTTTTGCCTATCTGAAGGACTCACATAAGTATCATCAAAGAAATCATTGGTCATTAAGATCAACATCAGTGTTTCTCATTAAAATATTATAACGTATCCAAAAACCAAGTGACCCATGGGTACGAAACTTATACAATTGTTAAGTCAACGCCTGAAAACAGGCCAATCGCCTGACGAGCGAGAGAGTGAATGATCTGTGTTATAGACATTGAATTCATGTCTTTTACAAGAACAGTGTGAATAACTTGCGATTACGAATACAAATTCATTTAAAAAATGGTGAAGTCACTCGATTAATGGTTAACTTACAGGAACCTAATTGGGGACCCGAATTAGTATCTCGCCCTCGGCACTTTTTCACTGCCACTCTGTTTTCACTGCGAATAACTGGTATATCACGAGTTTCCAATACTACGTTTGCAAAAGAATATTTTACATCAGTTTCATAGCAATTGTTACTGAAAAGAAAATACAGCGTATGAATAAACAATTTCTTCTTTTTAAACATAAAAATTAGACATCTCATCACTAAAAAAGTATTGAAAGAGAGATAGAAAGAGAGGCAGAGAAAGAGAAAGCATCAAGTCTGCGTAAAGCGCCGGAGGAAAACGGCCCGGAGGCAGAGAATAAAAGGAGAGAGAAGGAGAGAGCCGGCTGGCGTACTTCATACGTAGCGCGGGCTCTATACGCGTATAAATAGGCGCAAAAGGGAGAGGCGCGGGGGGTGGGAGAGGGTAGACGGGGTAGAAAGAAGGAAAGAGACGAGCGAGCATTCGAAAGATTTTCGGTGGGTACTTTTGAATTTAGCATCCATTGTGGCGGGAGCCCGCAAGGCGGAAGTCGCTCACTTGGCAAAAGTAGCGATACTGCCGCGCCGCGGCGGCTCTCGCGCTATCGTAAACGAGAATAGGAGCCCCCCCCTCTCTCTCTCTCTCTTTCAGTGTCGCCCCCTACGGCGGACGAAGGGGTTCCAGCGGCGCAAAAAGGGCCGCGAAGGAGCGAAAGAGACAAACGTCGGCGACGGGGGAAAATAGACGAAGCGCCGTCGACGCTGTGTTCGACTTTACCCAAACGAGAATCGGCTATTGTGCGTTACGAGTGGCTATCTCGCTGGACATTTCCGTACCCGCGCTACGCTCGCTCGCTCGCCACCGTGTCTCTTTCACTCGGGGGCCTCGCGGTTTCGACCTTCCTGCGAGCTCGCTATCCTTTCTCTCGCGATGCCACTATTGTAACGCGCAAGCTGCGCCTAATGCAGTTCGCTTTTGTCGAGGAGCGGAAAAAAGCTTGTAGATCTTCAGTTTTTCTAGTTTTCCGGTTATATTTTGTAAAAAATAGGTGGAATCGCTCGATGATTTTTTACTTGATTACTCTGTTAAAAACTGCGGGTAGAAGGTTTTTTTAGCGCACGAAAAGAATGGCTCGATAAAAATAGCGGTAAAAATGTCTAGCTGATGTAGCTTGTATTTGTTTACTAGATTCTGGTCAAGTTTTACTAACCTCCTTGTAAAAGTTGTAGAACTTTGGAAAAGTTTTACTAACCTATTGGTAAAAATTAAAAAGTGTCTATATTAAAAATCACCAGAAATCAAGACGTCCCAACATCCTAAATTAATACTGTTACGTCCCATAACTAATTCATTATAATTTATAAGAAAGTATGCAGAGGCCCGGTCATCGACCGGGCTTACTTTCTTATTTCTTATAAATTACAATGAATTAGTTATGGGACGTGACAATATCAATGTATTGATCAATAAAAGAATTCTTAGCAACTTTTACTCATGGAATATGATGAAAGAAATATAATTAATATAAGCTATTAATAACTTTAACATTAGGAGAATAAAATTCCATTCATTCAGTTTAAAGTCATCGCGGCAGCAATTTTTGTTTGTTACCATTTTGAAGATTCATTTTCAATTTCTGGGTAAGCCATTGAACGAGGGAGTAGAATAGGACTCCAATGAAAGTATCAGAACAATTAATTCTGAAAGTGGAGTAGGTCAAGTTGCGGTTAACAGAAGCGAAGATGTTGAACCATCTGTTACGTCCTCACTTATTTCTAGTAGATACATTGTAGATAGCAGTCAAGTAGTCCAGCCGAAAGCACCTTTTGTTCTGGTACCGATAAAAAGAAGTAGAACTCACAATTCTTCTGTTACGAAGATACTAATATTACTTTAATTGTTTTCGTTAATTCACAAATGTTTTTATTGTGGTCTCTGTATCATGATAATATTGTTTTATAAAATTCTTATTTATCCTCTGTTCAACCTTGGTACAATATAGTAATTATGTAATTCAATATTTTCCCAATATTATTAAAAAACGACAAAGAAATATATTTAATAAATATAGTAAAGTACCAGTGAAATATTATTTGTCCATCGGTGATCTAGTTAGGAGGAAGAACTAAAGTTAGCAATAGTGGAATAAAAAAGTGGAATTGTCGTAAGTTTTTTGGAAGGCATTCAATTTAATCCTCAGTGAAAATCAATAGTCACTATTTTAATTTTCAATGAAAAATTTATAAGTACTGAAGTAAAAATAGAAATCCTCATTTAATGTGAGAGAATGAACCATAAAATATGTAAAGATCCAAACAACTTAACGATATACCGATGTTACGAACATCATCAATAGCAATGCTCAATCCTCAATACTATCCGAAGATTAAACATCGATGGATAGCAGGATAAATATTAAATTGGCACGGGCGTAGGCGAAATCTGAGGAATATATTTTAGCCCCGCGAAATAGTCGAAACAGCGAGAGGAGAATGATGCAGGCGGGGGCGGTTACAGTGGAACTGCTTACAAGTGCGGAGGAGGACGCGTATATATCCATCCGCATGCAGAAAGGGCAAAAGAGAAGCGCAAAAAAGCGAGAGAGTAAAGACCACGGCGTACGATAATACTACGGCAGGCGGCATCAGCAGCGGCGTATAAAAAGGGTGGGGTGGGGGGTGGGTGGGCGCCTCCACCCCCCAGCAGCGGGAGAATAAAACCAGAAAAATTGTCATTGTCCCGAAGAGATCCGGTGATAACAATGACAACGGCTGACGAAGCATCGCAGCTACAGATCATCCCTGGATATTAAAAAGTCGCGGGAGCTTCGTTCGTCTGTCTCTCCGCGCGCGCTGTACCCCCCCACCCCCTCCCACCCCCTTAGCCAGGATCCGTACCTCTCCCGCGCTCGCTTCTTCCGCCGCTCTTTTTCCCCGCCCCTTTCTTTCTTTTTCTTCGTCTCTTTTTTTTTTTATCGAACCCCCCACCACCCCCCCGGCCGACTTCCGATACTCGAAAGGGTGTTTTCCGCGCGAAACAATGGGGGCACTTGCGATCACCGTGTCATCGACTTCGGCCCCCCCGCCGTGCGTGCGCTTCCGCCTCTCGTTTCTCGCTCGCTTTTTCGGTTTTTGTTGCGCGCGTATACGTACGTAGGCTCGAAATTACGACGCTCGTTTGATCGCGTCGATGAATGCGCGCGGCGCACCTGAATGGACGGGAATTCGATTTTACGCTACTCCCTCTGTCTTTTTCTCGGCGCGCGTACCTCTCGATTTTTTTTTTCTCCTCGCATTGTGAGCGCACCGGGATGCGCGTAAATTGCGCGCGACGCGTAAGCGCTTGACTTTACCGCGAAATCTTGCTGCTTTGTCTCCTTTTTTTGTTTTAGCATGCGAGGATGCATTTTGCGTACTATGCGATCTTTCGATTTCGAAGAGATTTTTTTTGTTTTTGGAAATATTTGGAATGGAAATAATTTATTTTACAGTTAAAGTGCTGAGGATAAGAGGAACAATGCTTATTGTATTATTTTAGCGAAAATTTGGGCTGTTTATTTTAAATGGCTAAAAAGGACTCCCTCGTTGTATATCTTTACGTCTGGATAAATACATTATTTCATATTTTTTTAAATTGTAAAACCAGTGTCCTCAAATATCCATTATGAATAAAAGCTTTTATGAATTTTAAATAGAAATTTAATGTGGAGAATTCATGCTAAAAGACTTTTGTCGAATTGATTTCAGCTTAATTTAAATCTGTAATGAAAATATTAAATGTTTTATACCGATTTTAATATATATAGATTTTATATCTGTTATAGAAATAAAATTGTATTCAAAATCATTTTTGAGTGCACGTGATTTTTTTAAATTTTGCTTGAATCGTTTGTAACTCAAGAATTAAGAAGTTAATTAAAGAAACCTCGTCTTTTCCAAAAGAATTTTCTAAAACATGCACCTATTTTTCACTTGTTGGCGTCTTAGGTAGGAATCCAAGGTGAAGAACCTAAAGTAACGTAGACTCCTAAGGTAAGGTTGGATCCTAAAGTAAGGTAGCATCCTAATATAAGAAACCTAAGATAAAGTAGGATCCTAAGGTAGAAAACCTAAGATAAGATAGGCTCATAAAGTAAGGAACCTAAGATAAGGTAGGATCCTAAGGTATGGAACCTAAGATAAGGTAGGCTCCTAAGGTAAGGAACCTAAGATAAGGTAGGATCCTAAGCTAAGAAAGCTAAGATAAGGTAGGATCCTAAGCTAAGGAAAAATCCTAAGGTAATGAACCTTACTAAAAGGTCCAAACCATTGGTCCTAGACAAAACGCATACATTTTTATTGTAATTTTTCGAAGTCTAGTAAAAGCACGCTGATTAATTAAGAATAAATAATACTCATTTATTATGTTATTCTTTTAAACAACCGTCAATATATTTATTGAAAAATACCAAATAAATTTGCAAGAATTGAAACTTTCTTCTCTCAAACATTTCAAAAGCTTCCTAAAGCCCTTATTACGTCTCATTCGAAAAGCAACTGGCAAGCTCGTCATCAACAACGAAGTACAAGCATAGAGATCAACGGCAGCCCGCGAATCAGTCAATGCCCGGGTCAATGCGTCCGCGGGTCTTCGGCGCGTCGCCTTGCCTCGGATCTGCCGTAGATCGACCGGGGCAGGCATGAAGGGGGGCCTATCCCGCCTGCGGGGTGTCTGGTGCCGCGGGCGTGGTCCTCGCCGCCGCCGCCACCGCCGCCGGCATAAACGTCATCGGCAGGGTGCACTAGACGTCACGCGCAAAGCGCGACTGGCCTCGAATTTGCATGATCCCGGACGCGGGACTCGCTTATATTGCACCGCTAGTGCACCGGCCGGGAGTGCAACGCTCGGACTGCAGCTCCACTAAACTGGAGACCTTCTTTTGCCCGGGTGGACCTGTGACGAGGTTTTCGAGTTTTTCGGTACGTTTGACTGGCCTGGGAACACTTGGCTTTTGATGCTTTTGCGCGAATTTTAATGTATGATGTAAAGATAAAATTTGATTTGGAAGATAGAATTTGTGAATGTGGATAACGGATTTCATTGAAGAGTTAAAAAAGGTATTCAAAGGGATCATCAGAATATCATTTTCATTCACATTAAATCTCAGAGTCTTCTACGCCATCTTAATTGTAATTTAGCAAGACCATGAATGTGATTCTCAAAAAATACGAGTATACTTATTAATACTAGGATATATATTTCAATGAAAAACATTCCAGAATATTTCTGATATTAATCTTCAACCATAAAAGTATATAAAAGAAAACTATGTAGATACAACAGACTAATTGATTAATCCAATCATATACCCACGCTAAGTTTGATGAGAATTTCCAATTCCTTACCTCTCACCGTAACTTGCACCAATTCTCAGGCAAAATAGACCAGCGACAATCAATATCCCTGCAGCAGCGGGCAATAAAATGATAATAACGAAAACTCACGTCCACTCCTCTCGTCAGTCATCATGAAAAACCGATTCACCCGCCACCCAATGATTTACCGATCAATTCCCAAAAGACGTCCAGCTGCCTCGGCCAACCATCCCCCAACAAAAAAATCCACATTCGCCAAAAAAAAAATAGCCAAGCGAAAAGACATAACGTTAATCGAACGATCGGGCGAAACGGCCGCGTCCTCCCACCCCCCTCCGCGGGCAATCTCCATAAATCACGCGCGGCCTACTCCTCTGGGGTACTTAGCCCTCGCACTTATCGATGGGAGCGGCACGCGCCCGCCGGAGACGGGCGCATTACGCGGCGCACCAGTCGAGCCGGCCATAACCGTAATTTAATAAAGCGCGGCGGTCGGGGGGTGGAGGGTGGGGGTTAGGGTTGCGGGGGAAAAATTGAAAACGTACGAGCCAAGTTCCGCGTCTTCAGCGGCTGAGGTGGAATGCATCAAACTTACATGCCGCGAGGACTGACAAATGCTTGTACGGGTGGACTTATTTTTGAAGAATGCAGCCCGGAGCGGGTAAGGGATTCCTTGAAGGGGGAGACTCGAGCTCGGAAACTTGGCGAATGCATCCTGTTTTTAGACGGGTTGGTGGGTAAAGTATGGAATGTTTTCTTGTATTTCGCTTTATCAGTGTAGAGAAGATTATCTGTACATTTAACAGAAAGAAGATAATAAGGTGGTACGCGGATAAAATGGTTTCATAAAAATTACTATTCTTTTTTGTAAAAATTACTAAACAGTTAGTAATCTTCGAATCAAGTGACCTGT
>UXGC01002050.1:0-14338 GCA_900480045.1 Eurytoma adleriae
ACATGATTCTCATGTGATTCTCATATGATCCTCATGTGAGAATCATGTGATTCTCATGTGAGTTTTTTCAGTAGGGCAGTGTAGATTTAGTAAATTGTACTAAAAATTATGTTAATTTTTTTTTTAATTTTTGGTAACTAAATGTCAGTTTGTAGCCACTTGCCTATACAGATTTGTAATTTTTACTAGAATTTTTTTCTCAGTGTATATTTAATTATATTTTTCCTGTATTTACTGTATTTTTTACTGTGTAGTGAAGTGTCTTGCAGTACCCGTCCCTTATCTACTTACGCGCACTCGATGGAAGTAATTTCTTCCGGTTTTTTACCCGCGATTTTTCGGACAAAGTTACCACTTTTTGAACATTTAAAATAGTTCCAGAAGAAATTACTTGCGTCGAGTGTACATTCATGAAAGTAACTTTATTTATATTAACTGAATTTTTTTTTCCGCATTTTTAAGTCAGAAATGTCTTATGAGAGTGTAGTCTTCATATGGTACACAACTGGATTTGTTTTTGTTTTTAAAAACTGTTTCTAAAATTTATAATGGTTTTACAGCTATTTATAATAACATTAAAAGAATAAAATATTTCATTCCAAATTTTTTTTCAGTATGTAGAGAATAACAACAAAGCAGACAAAATACGCATGAATCAATAGGAATTAATGTGACATAATTTTCAAAATATAAGTCTATATATTACATATAGGAATCAAAAATTATTATTTTTGGAAAAAAAACATCTCTTCAAACTTGTTTATATCTAAAATATTATCACAAAAATCTTCTGACTCCTAATTTTTAATCAGTTCTAAAATCTAAGTTTATATATGGTGAATACGAAATTTGGTTACAAACTTATATACACACATTCATACATATGCGCACACACATAAATACATACATTTGTGCATTTTTAAAGTTTATTTCTCTAATTTAGAAAGCAAAAAAAATTAAAATTCATGAAAACCTAGAAAATGAAAATTTGCATCTTTTTGAGAAAGCAAAATTGAAATACATAAGTTTACAGTTTTTATTAAATTTACCTTTTACTTGAAATGAAATCTGCTCAAACAAAAATTATTTAGTTATTCTTTACCAAAATGTCTTGTACCTTATAAAAAGAAATTATAGTAAAAAAAATATACTTAAAATACAGTAGTATATTATAATTAAAAAAATATGTTGCAGCCATCAGATCGACACAAAAAATAGAAAGAAAAACAAAAATTTGAAAAATCAACAGCATAATAACATAAAAAAAGTTTCATCCAAAAAAAGGAAACCTACGTCTAAGAATCTTTAGTGCACAGAAGAATCGTACACGCAATAATTCGAACCCATTATTCGTGCACATTATTTTTGTGCACACTATTTTTGTACACATTATTTTTGTACACATTATTTTTGTACATTATTTTTGTACACATTTTTTTGTGCACATTAATTTTGTGCACATTATTTTATAACATAAAAATAATTTTTTCGCTTAAAAATAATGTGCGCAAAAATAATGTGCACGAATCATTGTGTGGACGATTCTTCTGTGCACTAAAACATCTTATCCCGCATTCACTTTCACTCCAAAAGCGAATCAAGAGAATCTCGATGCGTGGGCGCGCGAATAAAAACTGAATAACAATAAATCTCAGTTCCCCTGAAACATATGCCTTTTACTTTTTCTTATAAAGAACACATTACAGACTGCATTTGACAATATAAACGAAAAAATACAAAAATAATCGACGTTACAATAAATTAATTCAATTCGTTTCGTATTTATAATAATAATAACATATAAAAAAATCTGCCGAGCATCCGCTGTCGTTGAAAGTTGCGCAACAATATAGCATTTATAATAATAATAATAAAAAAAAACAGTACGAATCGTACGAAGAGAAAAATTAGGCGAACGAAAAAGAGAGAAAATAAAGTGCCTGGCCGCACGTATACGAAGAAAAAAAATCGGTGCGCATCGCCGTGTAAGGATCCGCTCGCGGGCCCACGTCCGCCACGCGATCGTCACGTGGCGGCTCGCAATTTCCGACGATAAATCAATTGCCATTCAATCGGCCCCCGGTGCGCGTAGGCTCGCGACACTTTCTCTCACGGCGACGCGGCTTTTCTTTTTTGGCGCATTGAAAGAGAAAAATTTGCCGGGTTGAAAATTGGCCATATTCTGGGCAGAATTTCTGGTAAATAAATGGTAAAATGACGTATATCTAATAATGTTGCAAATACTCTTTGCAAAATTTTTAGATATACGTCA
This sequence comes from Eurytoma adleriae, assembly GCA_900480045.1. Classification (NCBI taxonomy): domain Eukaryota; kingdom Metazoa; phylum Arthropoda; class Insecta; order Hymenoptera; family Eurytomidae; genus Eurytoma; species Eurytoma adleriae. The sequence goes on from UXGC01002050.1 coordinate 2,273, forward strand.
TTTTAACATTTATTGACCAGAAATTTGGCTCAGAATATGGTCAATTTTCTACTAGGGTTTGAGAAAAAAAACGTAAAATCTCCATTTCTTTGGGTTGCACTGTGAAACGCAATGTTTTTTTTTTTAAAGATTTTTCTTTTTCTGTCCGTCTCGGAGGTGGAAATTAAGCTTCGATTTGGCTAGGAGTCGCTCGAAAAATAAGGCTACTTTTAGAAATTGAGATTTATATTTTTTTTTTACAAAATGATATAATATAGTTTTATTAGCGAGTTTGCTGTCGATGCGTTTTTTTTTTATTATAAGTTAATTGTATTTTAATGCGATTAGTAAATTAATTACTTGCGCAGAAGTAGCTGACTTTTATTACAACGTAATCTTTCGATATTTTACATCGTTAACCGCAATAAAGTACGTATAAAAAGTATATTTTACTACAATTCCAATCACATTAATTTTTTTTTTATATATATATTTATTTTTGTGGATTTTTCGTTTTAAATGAAAAAAGAAGTGATCTATAAAAAAAAAGAACAAAAAATTTCCGATCCAAGTTTGCAGTGTACGAATTTGAATAAACGATAACGTATCAAGATTGTTTAGCTACGAGTGTACTTTTTAACATTGTTCGGATACAAAATCGATGTCGATCAATTTTTCTCATTCAAACACTCACTGTACTTCTGAAAATACTTTACAAAGAGATGTGCAAATGAACACACAAGAGAATTTCGTGACGACTTTTATACACAAAAAAATTTCCTTCTTTTTTAATATTTATTATATTTTACATTACAAAGTTTAATGTAGTTCACTTTTTCATGTATAAAAGTTAAGTACAGAATAAATCTTGCGTATCGTTTTTTTTTCGTGATATTTTCATAAATACAGAAAACGTTAGTGCACTTTCAATGATAAACAATTCTCCTCAATGAAAAAAAAAAATTCAATCGAAATGAATCTTTCAACGATTTCCCGTCTTTGTGCCTCCGACATACTGCTTCAAAATTTTTACTCCTTAAAAAAAAAGCTTTCATACATAGTACGACGATCGCTGTATATATAAAATTCATATACTTTTACAATATTTATATAATACATACGTTGAAAAAAAAAGAAGAAAAATGAAAGAGAATCCCAAGCAACTTTAATAAATTAATCGATCGTCTCTTATTAAATAATCAAACTTCTTGCAAGGAAGTTTTCTTTTTAAGTATTTAATTGATCAGTTCGAATCGACGCGAAGAGAATTACATTGTTCTTCCGCTTGCTCCTCTCCTCTCCTGTGATTTAGTTTCAAATTCCTGGCGCGCGCAGTCGCGACGATCGGTGAGCTCGTATTAATCGTGGAATGTAAACTCGATCGTTAATTAATTTCATGCGAAGTGACGAAATTCTTTTCGTTATTTTTGAAAGGGGTACATACAGTATTTTTCGATGAATCATCAGTAACTTTTTATTTTTCTTTTTGTTCTCGCTCCCGTTTTAGCGTTTCTACGAAACCGTACATCGATGAAGATCGACAGAATTTTTGTTACTTCTTTTCACTTTGTAAAAACACACCTCAGAGTTTTGTTAATCCGTAAACGATAAAAGCATTAATAATAATAGCAATAATATTTAGATCGCAATAAATGATAGTGACATTGTTAATTTAATCTAACAATAGTTTCTTTTCTAATGAACTAATGATTCATTGCAAGACTACTTTCAAACGCTTTGAAAGTCTCGATAAAATATTTAAAATAATAAATTTTCCCCGATAACATTTAATATTCCTAAGATTTATAACGCTTTATTCCCTTAAAAAAATTATATAGATCCTTCACGTTAAACTATATCTACCCCCTTTGACGATAAATGTTAAGTGTTGAACACGTTTGCTGTACGTAACGAAGAATATATATGAGATAAAAAAATTATTGACAGTCGCAGAAAACCTACACTTTTCTACGTTAGCGTTTTCCTCATTTGGTGCTTATATCGACGTGGATTAGTTCCATTTTTTTTTGCATACTCCTTATTTTCGATTATTAAAATTAACACTCGGCACAATTACCTCGTCAGAGAGAAAAGTCTTTTTATTTATATTATTTACTTTTTTTTTTTATTCTTTTATTTAAATCTTGACTATCGGAGGAGACTCGACGAGTATTTCATTTGGGGATGAAACTAAACTAAAACATAGCTACGACTACTCGTCAGTCTGCCCGATGCGCAAATTGCGACTGGTACCATGAGCTAGTAACGTTGTTAATGAAAAATAAATAAGCCCCTTTACGATGGTTACTCGTAATTATTACTTTTTAGCCTATTATTTTGTTTAATTTGCTTGTATATTACTTTTTTTTTCTCTTTATAATCACTCTCATCAATGTACAAAAACGATCTTCAAATTGTGATTAAATTAAAATCGACGAAAAGCTGAAATTAAAAATTGCTTCGCATACTAATTTATTCTTAAAAGCACACTTCATCGGTGCTTTACAATGAGCGAGTTTAAATTTTAAAGTTACGAGTTCGAAAGAAAATTTAAAAGATTAATCTTTGCTTTATGAGAATTTTTACAACTAAAATTTTATTGCTTATTTAGCGTCGGTAAACATAAATTTGAAATTCCAGCTTTTTACTTTACGTAATCAAAATTCGAAGACCGCTTGAGCCGTACAAGTGACAATTCTTAAGAACTATGAAACAAACGATTTTTTATACATCTCGGTTTTTTTTCGTAAGTGTTCATATTCCTATTTATGAACATCTTTGTTTTGACGAATGACACATAAAAATAATCTCTAGTTTCCTGTGTATGGTCTGTTCCTTTTTTCCCCCTTTTATAACAAGTACGTGGAAGTGTTTGATAAAATATGGTCACGAGTTTCTATGTAAAATTTGTATCTTACAATCATACACTCGATGTTAATTCAAATGGTTTCGCTCATCATCATTGATACGAGGTACAAAAAAGAAAATGCATGTACAAAAGCTAAAAGCAGATTCATACCGGACGTTTAAACCTCGCGCTATCTTATTTTCCATTTTATTACAAGATTTTTTTTTTAGAACGTCCAAAGAATTTTTGGACTTTATATGGGAGAGAAATGTATATATATCAAGCAGTATTAACGAATTTTCTTTTTATACTAGCCTCCGTTAGTTTCAGCTCTACCCCCTCGTTTTTTTACACCCTTCGTCTCCCGGATCAACCCTCTCTCAATGATTTACTCGATCGAAGAAAAGAAAAGGACGCTTCTACCAAACTAACGGCTATGTTTTGTTTGCCTTCAAAACTATGAGAAAAAAGACCACACTGTCCTCCGTGCATCATTCGTTCACTTTCACTCTCCCGTCGCCTCTCACTTATTTTCTTTTTTTCTACGAATTTGTCTCCTCGCGATCCCCGGCAGAGGCGAGAGTCGAGCGTCGTCCCTGCTTCCTCGCTTTTCCTTCTTCGCTGTGCTGTGCGGGGCGGTCGCGCGACTTCGTTCCTTTTAATATACACATGTCCTGCAGCGCGGCGATGGAAATGCTTCGAGGGAAACGGCGGTGTGCTAGCCGCTCGCTCATAACTTGTGGTTGCTGGTGAGCCACGTGAGGCCCTCGTACAGTCCGTCGCCCGTTGTGGCGCAAGACGGCTGGACGTACCAGTTCCGATCTCGTATTCGCGTCAGACCGAGTTTCTCTTGGATCTCGTGCGGCTTCATAGCTGTTGATGATTAAAAAGAAGAAATGAGTAATGTGCTGGTTATTTTTAAATGTGTGATTTAGTCAATAGTTAATTATAACATCTTTATGAATTCTACGGAACAGTACAATTTTTTGTAAATTTATTATTTTTTTTATAATCTATTCCAAAATAAATAAAAATAATTTTAATCTACTCTAAATATGTTTTATTTGGCTGTTCTATTTAAAACTATAACGCTTCAAATTTTCTGTTACAAAGAGCTTGACTCACAGATAAAATAAAACTAAATTTTCTTTTTATATTTATACACAGCGCAGAGATTGTTTAACTAGTCGAAAAGTGTTTAAAAATAAAGGGAACAAAGTTTTTACGACTGTTTGTAAAAATAGATTTGAGAACAGAATAATGCATCTTTAAATTTCTCTGAATTATTTATAATGTTTCTTTCTTACCATCTGGAAGATCCTGTTTATTGGCAAAAATAAGAATAATGGCATCTCGCATTTCTCTATCGTTTATGATTCGATGCAGTTCCTGACGTGCTTCATCAATTCTATCCCTGTCTGCACAGTCGACTACAAAAATTAGCCCTTGCGTGCCAGTGTAGTAATGACGCCACAGTGGCCGTATTTTATCTTGACCACCTACATCCTGGAATGATGAAAACAATTTTACTATTACTTTAATTTTACTTTTCTTCGAACAGCATAAATTGTACAATTTAGTATTATCTCCAAACTTGTTAATTAATTTGCTTTTTATTTATTAATTGAAAAAATTGACTTACCCACACATTGAATTTGACATTTTTATACGTGACGGTTTCTACATTGAAACCCACAGTTGGTATGGTTGTCACTGACTGTCCTAATTTGAGTTTATACAGAATGGCTATTACATTTAATTAAGGAATAATACTGTTAATTGTTCATTAAAAAAGTTCCTACAAAGCCTTACTTTGCAAATTGTGAAAGAAAGATGTTGAATTTAAATTAAAAAATTTGGCTATTTTATTTAGCCATTAAGAATTCTTATTATCTCATTAACACAATCTATGAAATAATCATTTTATTTGTCACTTTTTTCTACACTGCTCTGTCAACGTGTTAATCAATACACTAATGCTTCAAGTTAAATTATCTATAATGTAAACGTAAAAGCGTAGGAGGATAGATAAGACCGCAGTATCTTGCCAGTTAACAAGTCATTTAAGTACACAAAAAGTAACAGTAATACTTCATTCAATTAATTTAGATTCTTGTACTACATTATAATTTGAGCAAACAATGAATTGTATGATAAACATTTTACATTTATTTTGTTAGAAAAATTGTGAAAGACTACGGTTTATTTAAAAAAACTACCTTTTTTAGTTTACGATAATTTTAATTTTAAATTTGTATAGAGCTATTTTAAAATTTTTTTTAGTATTACATTAACATTATTTTTACGGCACTGAAAAACTTGATATATTAAAAGCACTTTATTGAATACATAAGAATTGCTAAGAAATCTTAATATGGATTAAACTGTAGATTTATAAAAGGTATGCATGAGATGATAATATGCCTCTTTTGAACTCAGCAGCTGAGATCAAAGAGTTTAAAAATAGACTAATACATGACTTTTGATGAACGCATGATGCGTTATTTTCTGTACGCTGGCACTGATAAAAAAAGGATACTCGTCTTGCCGGCTGCATCTAAGCCCAGCATCAGAATGCGCATCTCCTTGTTGCCAAAGATCTTTGACAAGAGCTTGCCCATCCTACTGGCAGACTTCCTACGCAGTTGGCACCTAGATGAACATATTAAAAATTCTTGGTTATTAGCTTATCTCATTATTGATTTTTCTATTAATAGGAAGCCTGTAGCTTTTTTCTATCTCGCACTCAAGATCATTCAGCTACTCTAAACACATTGACATGCATATTGCATTCCCCTTAGATGTCACAATCTAAACAGAATCAAGTTTCACAGCAACTGAGAAATATTATTTCGACATCGTTTGAAGTTTAAAGTTTTTCAATAAATCCCAAAAAAAAGAATCTACAATCATCTTATTTCACGAACTTTAAAAGCAGGAGAAATAGTGATAGCAATAATTCACTTGATATCAAACAAAATCAAGAAATCCGTATTAACTTTCATTGATAAGATTTCATTTCATGTTATGCAATTATTTAAGTTTCTTTTTTCACTTAGTTTGCTAAAGAAATACCGATATCCGCCTCCATCGAGTCTGGGGTAAAAAAGTTCTTTATCTTACAGATCTATCTTTCTGCCTTCGCTCAACAGTTGTCATTGAAGCCGAAAAAGTTTACGTTGCCAAAGTATCTTTCATAACAATGCGACAGGTGTGCGACTAAACTCTTCCCCAAAATCATTGAACGACCCAAAAGTGACACAAGACCCACTGCACTGCCTATTGAACGACCGGGCTCTTCCAGTACACACCGGACCGGTGTGACCTTCGCTGCGCCCACACGAATAAAAGAAAGAACACAAGAGAACAACGGTGGGCTACGTAATGCACAATTGATTTCACAAGTGGGTGTGTATCCTCCTCTGCAGCGGTAGCATCCTGTTTACAAACTCAACGTGTCCCAGCCTCCACACTACTCCGCCTACAACTTCATCCCTCGCTCTCCACCCGGAGCACCTCTTCTGCCTACGGAGGAGGAGAAACAGCCTCACCCGGGCCTCGGGGCACCCACCACCGACTCCAAACATTCCAGGGAGAGGAGGAGGGCCGGCGAGAAGGTTAAGTGGCTGGTGTCGCGCGTGTGTGTCATCGGCGCCCTCCTCCCCTCTCTCTCTCTCTCACTCGCTCCCACGCGCTGCCCCCGCCGTCGGGGGAGGGGGACACGTCGCGGCGAGGGCAGGGCGCGGCTGCCCACGTCGTCGGGGGGCGGGCCGCGCCCCGGGCTCCTCTCTCGACTCACCAAGTAGCATCGACGACGGGCGACTCTCCTTATCATCGGCGGCGGCTGCTCTCGCGCATCCTCCGGGCCATCGGGGGGAGGGGGGGAGTCGCACTAGTAGCGGAGCATCCGGAATACGTCGACGACGGCGGCGGCGGTTCCTGGGGGGCTGGTCGTCTGGCGGTGGTGATGCTGCTGCTGCTCGCGCACACGCACTCGCGATCACCGGCCGACGGACAGCTATGCTCTATCCGCGCGAGCTATTACCACCTCCGGTGCACCAACACGACGACCCGCCGGATAGATACTGTCCAGACACGGGGCCGCGGCCGCGAGCTACTGTGATGTGGTGAGCCTGTATTGCACCTCTGTAACGGCTGTTGGGTAACGGCGACCGGGACTGACCGTCGAGTTACGTGTACGGAGTTACGTATTTTACGCGTGATTTTACGAACGTCCCCGTTAATCTTGATGATTATTATCTTTTTTTAAATGATTGGATCGTAAAATTAAAAAGATAATAGTATACAATAAATTTGGTCATTTGGCTATGTAACTTTTGTTATAAGCTAATAAAATTTCTACTAAACTGACTATAATATGTGTAAATAATCACCTTGGCATGAAATAAGTTATGCTCAAAAGTGTTTAAATATAAATAAAGAGGTTCGGTTGAGTGTCGACTGGTGATATTATGTTGTGGGATTTTTTATCTCAATTTTGTATTTTTTTTGTTAATTATATTTTCTTATTCTTATCATTCTTTTTATATATATATACTTTACTGTAAAGGACTTTAGTCCGTTTAATAAAATAAATAAATAAATCATTTATTTTAACACTCACTTTTAAACACTTTTAAATGTCTTTATTTATTTATTTATTATAAATTTAATTTATTTAAATAAATACAGTATTTGGTGGGAAAAGCGAGATTATAACCAAGTATATCTATAATCTAAAAATAAATTATCTAAATTCATTTCTGAAACGCCCAAATGAATCTAATGCTCTAATATTTTATGTGTTATTATTAACTCTAATATTTTATGTATCATTATTAACTAATATTTTATGTATTATTATTAATGGGCTAAGCCGTTACACTAAATGTAAATAAAAAATTTACAAACTTAAAGATAATGATAAAAAATAATTAACAAATTTTTGTTCAATATTTAAAATCTTGGCCAAAATACGTTAATTGATGACTTCAAGTCATGAAAAGATTCAATTTCTCTAAAAAAATGAGTTTTCAATCAATAATTAGTGTGTTAATTTACAAACATTTCAAATACAACTTAATAAAAAATAAAAAATTATCAATTTTGAAATTCCCGCTCGTAGTAGTCCTATATAAATGGCGGACCCCCGGTTTGATGACACAACTGTATCAGTGTAGTATCTGTGTAGATAAGCTCCTATATCAATGCTGAGTTTCTCAACGCCACATCGAGGAGCTGTATGCCTTGATCATTGACTTGATGACTTCACTAACTTCATTTTGTAACTTCTATTACCTCGTCTGTCATCGAAGTGCATAGCGTCAATTTTTTTCGAGGTTAGACATCTTCACTCTCCGCGAACTGACTTAAAACCGACTTAAAACTGACTTTCACTTCCGTAAGACCGTCACGACGCGACGTATAGCCAGGCGCTCGGCCGGATTCCAGGCTACTGCCCGATTATCGCCTGCGTAGCCACTTGCCACTGCTTGGCGGGAGTGTATATGGATTTCTGGAGCTGGACTGAGTATTATCACTGCGCGAAGGTGTAAACACGGTCGACCTGGCAATTATTTTTAGTTGTGACTTTTTTTTCTGACCTAGGAACGTCCTGTTTCAGTGGCAGTGAAGATTAGAGTGAGTCTGATTTGTTAGATCCCTACACTTCTGTTAAAATTCGTAGTTTAATCTCGATTTTTAACGAAATGTATTCTAACCTCTCGTGAGCTTTGTGATATTTTTTTCAGTAAAAGTTGGATGTTTTAAGGTATATACAATTGTATATGTAAATAATACAATTTTTTAAATTTCTAAGTTCAATTTAAAAGGAAAATAAAGATGTACATGATAAGAAATTATTGTTTAGGTTAAGACAGTTTTATTAGCGGAGTATGATTTAAATAACGGTGGGTCTATTCGCACCAAATCCATGTAAATATGTGGATGTAACCCAAGTACCCAAGTACCCCTACAGCCACATTTGTATTTTTGTGAATTTACGTGAATTTACGTGGATTTACGTGGATTAACATGGATTTATGTGGATTTACATGGATTTACGTGGATTTACATAGGTTTTATGTCTTATATCCATCTAAATCTACATATTTCACATGGATTTGATGCGAATAGACACTTCATTTAAATAATTACATGAAATTTATTAATAATTTATTGTAAACTTCTTCGTTCATATAGTCACTAATTTTTTGTGATTATAGATGTCCAACAGTATGAAAGACGAATCTGAAATGGAAGGAGACGAAATGTCTCATGTTAGTAATGACAGCAATGCCACTTCTTCATCGTCTGAAAGTAGCGAAGAACACACTGATAGCGATGATTCTTCTGAAATGGACGAAGATGAATGTGAAAGGCGCAGGACAGAATGTTTAGACAATTTAAACGATTTGGAAAGGCAGTTCTATTTGTTAAGAGAAAAGTAAGTAAAAGTTTATCTATTTTATAAATTCTACAGTATTAACCAGTTTATTTAATATAAATAACTAATTTTTAGAATATACGAGGAAAAAATTGCCCAAGTGGAAAAAAATTTAGTAGAAATAAGGGCAGAAAAATCGGAAGAATATTTAAAACACGTAGAACGTTTGAGAGAAATTATGAAAACCAAAGAAGCTGTTGCAGAAGTTTTAAAGAAGTTCAGATTAGAAAATATTAGTAATTTATACACATCTGAAGAATTAGCAGCAGCTCAAAATTTAGACAGTGAGAAGGGACTCTTGTGGGATGACATACAGGGAGATCTGCAAGAAAAGATACGTAGATTGGAAGAAGATAGAAATAATAGTGATATTCACACAGACATATGGTTGTTATCCAACGGTCGCAGAAGAAAAAAGAATTCAAGGAGAAGGGCTGTAACCGTTACTGGACCCTATATTGTTTATATGCTAAATGAATCAGAAATATTAGAAGACTGGGCCGTGATAAAAAAAAGTACCCCTGTTTTTAAAACTGAAATAATTTAAAAAATTTGTTTCACAAATTGAAGTTATTTATAAACTTAGAACAAAGTTAATCAAGAGTCATAAATTTTAGTTTACAATGAATTTAAAAAAGAGTTCTTTAGTATTTAAATTGTAAAAATAGTGTTTCTTAAACACTATTTTTACATCTTAAACATAAGTTTAAATTCCATAGTGTGTTTCATATGTTTCTCAAAAAGTGTTTTTTTCATTAACTGATTAAGGATAGTTAAATAGTTTAAACTTCGCTTTGTTAAGACCTACGTTACGAAAACTGGAAGCTCTGTAAACAGGGAAAAATAAATTGCTCGAATGGGAACTGCAAAGAGATCTTAACAAAGCGAATAGTTATATCACTAAAATTTTGATAGTGTAAACAATTATGCTTGGTTGAAAGATAAAGTATAATTTTCAGTTTAGTTTGAACTGTTTGAAAAACTATAATAATTAAGAATTTTTTTACGAAAATAAAGTGAGAAACCGAGATTCCTTTTTGGAAGTATGTAAATAGTAACATTTGTATCATAATGTAATATAAGATTTGTAACTTTTTTCATTAATTAATTTCTTTTATAATTGATTTTTACAATCACAAAATTAAAATAAGATTTGAAACAACTAAGCTCTTAATTTTGAACTTTTGTATTTTGGCTCAGAAAGTGTTTTTAAAAATCAAGTAATATTGTAATTATTATTAATTTAATTAATAATTCATCAAATGGGTACCTTCTTCTTACAAGGTATACAAGGTATACAGCCTAATTTAATAAAAAAAAGTTAATTCAATGTTTAAATTGTATTTATTTATTATTTTAATTATTTTTAGGACTAATTCCTAATGTAGCCTATTTACAAATTTTATAAATGAAAACATTTTTATTTTTTCTCCATTTTATGTTTTTTATAAAATCAAAAAATGATAGAATATGAATTTTAATAGGTACTTATAAGGTCATGTCTATCTCTAATTTAAGTAAAACTTATTATATAACTCCTTACTTAAACTTAATTACTTTACTATTTGAGTAAATTAATTATTATTTATAAATATATCATCACATTCAAAGAGAGAACCTTTAAATTATTCAATATATCACTTGTACTGTCATGAGCAAGTAATATTAAAAGTAAAACCTACTTTTTCATAAAATCTATATCTATACTATGCATAAAAATCTTCGGTAAAAAATCAATAAGTATATATTTTAAAAAATGTTCATTAAAAATTATTTTTCAATAATATTAGTAGGTATTATCTGTCTTGTTCACTATCAGATACTACAACCGCTCTGTTGTCGTTGCCTTCGTCTTTCAGTCGAATCTAAAACAAAGCAAATCTAATTGTAAAACAGATTCAAAAAATGTTTCTAAAAATTTTCGGCATAAATGTGCACACCTCTTCTTTGGATCTCAAGGTATCCAAGTCCTCCGCCTCTTTTCGATTGAAAAATCCTAATTTGTAAAGCACCAGTGCTATCAGCAGCAGCAAAACTATTCCTAATAATACTGACAAGATTATGATCCACAAGGCCACCTCCTCGGGCTCGGGACGACTGAGGAATGTCGTAGATATTCGCTTGTAATCCGGCCTTTTGTTCTGCGCGTCAATCGTGACGTTCGGCTGAGTAATCCTGGCTATTGTCTCGCTCGCGTAAAACAAAGTGTCTTTTCCCGCCATCGCCTTAGCTGCAATTAAAACAAAATTAAAAAAATTTTAACCTGCACCCCTGGCGGAAAAAAATGTTTGTTATTTACAAGATATTTTACGACATTTTCTGATATTTTCCGATATTTTTTTATATTTTCTGAAATTACTTATCAAAAAATATTAGTAATTATGAGAAAATATTAAAAAATAACAAAAAGTAAAAGAAAATAACTAAAAATAATAAAATAGTCAATTATTATTAATAATTTCTAAACTATATTAATAATTTATATTCAATTTATATAACATTACAAACTATGTTACTCCCGACCTCCCTATGCCACTTTCTTTCCCTTAAAACAGGGCATACACCCTTATCAAAATGTCCTGCAGGAAATCCTGCAGGGAATCCTGTAGGGAATCCTGCAGGACAGTCCTGCACGGATTTTCGCGAAATGTCCTCCAGGATTTTCAGGAAATCTTTTTGGATTTTCCGAGTACTCGCTAGACCCGCCTGCAGGATTCTCCTGCAGGATACTCTGCAGGACATCCTGCAGGATGATTCTATAGGATTCTTTATAAATTATAAATTATTAATTATA
>UXGC01002051.1:0-14334 GCA_900480045.1 Eurytoma adleriae
TTATTTATAAAGTGTTCTTTTCTAGTTAAATAATAGTTAAATAAATAACTTTATAAAAACTCAATAAAAATTCATTAATAGAAAATATTAATTTTAAAATATTATTTTTTTTAGATTCAGTAAAAATTTTATTATGATAATCGTATAATTCCTTTACAAATTACAAAGATGAATGATCTAAGTCTCTGATTCTAAGTTTCCATTTTTTGTGAATTTCATACAAAGTAAATGTGTTAGCGACATCCCTGATAGAAAATTGACCATATTCTGAGCAGAATTTCTGGTCAATAAATGTTAAAATGACGTATATCTAAAAATGATGCAAAGAGTATTATAAACTCAAATTTTGCACTAAATTTAAAAGCAATTCCCTATTGAACACATCTGGAAAAATTCTAAGTCCCAAGATAAAAAATTTTTTTTTTTAAATACTTTTTTACGCATTATGAACGATTCTCAATCATTCTAAATTGTCGCGAGAAGTACTTTTCTACATTTCCTTTTTATGAAAATCTTGCAAAAAACGACTAAGTCCCACAGCTGGAAAAATTTTAAGTCCCATGATAAAAAAAATTGTTTTTCAAAATACGTTTTTTACGCATTTCAAAGGATTTCAGTCATTGTAAATGGTCGCAAAAAGCACTATTTTCAATTTCCTTTTTATGAAAAACTTGAGAAAAACTATACAGTATTTGTACCTTTGGATTTCGAACGGATTCGAAAGAAGAATAGAACGATGCAGCGATCATTAGAATAAAATTTACTAAATAACTTGCCCTAAAGCATCTAATTATTTCCTTTGATTTCGGAAAACTCAAGATCGTAACGTAATTACAATCTTGAAATTATGATTTTGTATTTTATAAGAGCGACTTAATTAAGATGCACAATATTATGCAGCGTACTAACTTAAATTATTTAAATTAATTGCTTATGTCTTAAATGTTCGACTTTTTACAGCTTTTAATGTTTACTCGTCTTATTGTCACCCTCGCTTCGCTCGGGCGACAAATCGACTCAGCGTAATGTACTATTTGAGGACCATATTTTTTTGGGGAATTTGAAGGTTGTCTTATTATTTTATTTTATTTTTAATTTATTTTATAACTGAAAAATAACAAATTTTTTAACTTCTATGTTTGATTTTTTTTTTCGCGTCTCTTATTTTGTAACTCAGTCGCGTTATACTGTCTTTCATCAAGAAGCGTTTCTGCTCTTTGGTTTTGTTCTTATATCTATCATCTCTGTTTATATAATCATAAGTGAGGCTTGTAAAATAATATGAAGATTATTAAAAATTGACACGAGATGGTTGAAGTGAATACATAAAAGTATAATTAAATCTTACTTAAAAATAGCTCCAACTTTGTTGGGTTCGCCAATCTCACAGGGTTTCTGCTGTTACCTTTATTTTTAGTTTTTTTTTATAATCTAAAGTAATGTATGCAAGGTCCTTTTTCCATATAACCACTCCTAACTCTCGGCAAAATTTTAAGAATCCCTTTTTTTCCATTTCTTGAAATGTCTTTTCTCCTACAAATACTCCTAATCCTAAGTATATCTGAAGAAAAAATTGTAAATGATTGCCTTTAATGTAAGTAAAATTTTTTCCTCTATTGATTGTGATTGGTCAGTTTACAGTGGAGATTTGATATTTGATTGGCTTACAGATTGTGACGTATTATAACGAAAATTTGGCGCGAAATTTTGAAGATCAAATTTTTTAATTTCACATTTACCGCGTGCGCAGCGCGCAATTTAGACTTCTAGTTGCTTAAAAAATACATACCCACTTTTCCACTTCGTTGCCCCTTCGACTCTCTTCAACGTCGTAACGATTATATTCTTGACGATTGTCTGAAAGTATAGTACGTACCCATTAAATAAAGGAAAATTTAAAATAAATTAAAATGAGAGGCCATTAATTAAATATTCACCGACAGGTACAAGATAATCCTGTTTCTCATATCCTCTATAAAGTCGACGGTGATATTTTTGCAAAAGTAAAAAGTTTTCATCTCTTGCTCCTTCATCTACATCTGAATCTGCAGCAATAAAGAATTTGTACTAAAATAAATATTCGTGAAAGTATAAAATAAAATTATTTTACCTCCTGAACTTTGATGATCTTCAATTTCAAAATTCTCAATTGGAGGTCTACGATCACGTGATCTACGGTGAGGGTGTCGTGATCTACGGTGAGGGGACCTACGGTCAGGCGATCGTGATCTGCGGTCACGGGGTTGTGATGTACGGTCAGGGGGTGGTGGTTTACGGACAGGAGGTCGTGGTGTACGGTCAGTCGATCGTGATCTGCGGTCACGGGGTTGTGATGTACGGTCAGGGAATCGTGGTGTACGGTCAACGGATGGTGGTGTACGGTCAGGGGGTCGTGATGTACGGTCAGGGGGTTGTGATGAACGGTCAGAGGGTCGCGATGTACGGTCAGTGGGTCGTGGTGTACGGTCAGGGGGTCGTGATGTACGAGTAGGAGGTCGTGATGTGCGGTCAGGCAATCGTGATGTACTGTCAGAAGATCGTGATCTACTGTCGGAGGATCGTGATGTACTGTCAGAGGATCGTGATGTACGATCACAAGATCGTGATTTACGGTCAGAAGATCGTGATCTACTGCCGGAGGATCGTGATGTACTGTCAGAGGATCGTGATGTACGATCACAAGATCGTGATGTACGGTCAGTGGGTGATGGTGTACGGTCAGGAGGTCGTGGTGTACGGTCAGGGGGTCGTGATGTACGGTCAGGGGGTCGTGATGAACGGTCAGAGGGTCGTGATGTACGGTCAGTGGGTCGTGATGTACGGTCAGAGGGTCGTGATGTACGGTCAGAGGATTGTGAAACATGATCAGGCGAGGTTGTTCTATTGGGCGAACTCGAAATTAATGGATAATTGGGAGAACCTCGTTTTGGATGTACTCGTTGACCTTGTCCTAAATGTACTTCTTGACCTTCTGTTACATTTTGACCTTGACCTACATGTTGAACATGATCTTGACTTACATTTTGACTTCGACCTTTTCCTAGATCTAGTCCTTCACCTTGTACAACATCTAGTTCTTGATGTACTACATCTCCTTCTTGACGTTGTCCTACATTTTCACCTTCACCTACATTTTCATTTTCATGTTGATCTACATTTTTATTTTCATGTTGACCTACATTTTTATTTTTATTTTCATTTTGATCTAAATTTTTATTTTCACCTTCACCTAAATTTTTATTTTCATCTTGACCTAGTCCGTTTTGATTTTCATCTAAATTTTTATTTTGATCTTGACCTACGTTTTTATTTTCACCTTGACCCTGCCTTACATCTACTTCTTGGTCTTGTCCTACATCTACTCCTTCACCTTGTCTTAGATCTAGTTCTTCACTTTGCACTACAGTTTCATTTGGACACAAATGTTTAGGTTCATCTTGAGGTACATTTTTACCTTGACCTTGACTAGATTGAGGCTGTGTCTTAGAATTTAATGTAGACCTTGAACTGGTTGTAGTTGTTGACGTCATACGAGTTTTTGATCGAGACCTTGACCGTGAGTTTGACTTACATTTAGATCTCGAGTTTGACCTAGAACTATTATTTGAGTCTGCCTGTCTTAATGAAAGTGGTTTCCGAGGTAACAGTGTAATCGCCTTTACGGAAACACAAGCACTATCATTTTCATCTTCTTCACCTGCGAGATCTTCATCAAATTGAAGATTTTCCCGTGCGTTCAACATTAAATTTTTTTTAATTTTGCTTATCACATTCTTGGAGTTTATGTCGTTGGCCTTTCTTTTAACAGCTTTGCGTTTTTCCTGAAAAAACGTACGTATTTTTCCACTATGGTAATAATATAATTTTATAAATAAAGTGTTTCTAAAACTTCTTACACACTGTTACAGTTTATTAGTAGTTAATAATAAATTATGTTTTAGGCCCTTCCCTACTGAAAATATTCACATGATTTATCACATGATTAATCACTGCTGGATCACATGATTAATTACATGATTAATTACGTGATTAACTTATCATATAGTCTATCATGTGATTAATCATGTGATTTTTTCGAACCAATTCCGCATGTGTTAAATCATATGATAAATCACATCATAAATCATGTGAAATATTAGAAAAATTTTATAACAAAATTTTTCATATAAACAATTATTTTTCAATTTATTTTTATTTATTATTAAATATACGAATATAAAATAATTAGATAAATTTTGATAAAATAACAAATAATTTTAAGAACTTTCGTGTTTGAGTAAATATTTAATAATTCTATTGGTGATAACATAAAATAAAATTCAATAACATTAATTTATTTATTTATAATTTTTATATTTTTTTTATTAAGTTTTCCAAATATTTCACATGATTTAGCATGTCATTAATCACGTAATTGATCATGTGATTAATCATGTGTTAAATCATGTGAATATTTTCAGTAGGGTTGACATGCAAAATTGGAATACGAATAATAAATAAGAATAATGAATAATGAATAACGAATAAGAATAACATTGGTGTATATCTATATCGATCGTATTCCTAACCTACAAATGTAGCGAATAAGGAAAAAGAATAACGAATAAAATCTTATTCGTGGTACATATAGATATATACTACCTGTAGTGACAATAATGAATAAGTTTGTTATACATATGTGTTTATAGAATATTTGTTTGTTCTCATAACATATACATGTAAGGTCACATGATAGTCGTGTAATATTTTTCTGCAATCGTCATGTGTTGTTCATGCAATATGTATTGAATTGAAGTTAAAAATGTAAATGTAAACAAATTTAAAAACAAAATCATTAAAAAAAAATTAATAAAAAAATTGAGAACCTGCAAATCTATTTAATTTGGATCACACTAATTGAAAACAATAATTGTAAGAAGTTGCTCTCAAAGTTTGGTAATGGTTATCATTAAAATCTGTGATTACTGGAGAGAATAGTAGGCTGTCTTATTCTGTTTCATAACCATTATAAAACAAATGAAACTTAGTGTGAAAGTAAAGGGAGGGATTATGAACAGGTTCACTTCTTTAGTGAGTCATTATACATAAAATCCGAAGAATTGTAATCGCTCTAAAATTGACCATGCACTATTAAATGAGCAATAATGCTTATTTATCTATTTAATTTTTCTTATTTCTCTGCTTTATCTAATCTATACTGAAATATATGAAATACTCACAGGCAATGATAATTCTTTCTCAACTTCACTTCTATCAGACTCAAATGTACTTTCAGTACTAGTAGTAACTTTTTTTCTAAAGCGGAACCTTTTTTCCCTTTTATCGGCTGCTTCTATTGCATCTTTTTCGGATTCTATAAAAAAATGTAACAATTGTAATAGAATATAACAATTGCCAAAGCCAAATTCTTTAAAGTAACAATAGTGAAGATCAAATGGTTAATTGACAATATACATACCTCCAAGGCTGATTATATTTGCTTTGTAATATGAGCAACATTTATCCTCAATCTTGCATTCGGTGTTACATGCTCTCCAATATACTCTATACACTGCATGCTCATCAAAATCTAGTGCGTGTACAGGAATAATATGGGCTTTGTCTCTTCGAGATTTAAAAATGTCCTCAATGGGTTTACAGTATTTTCTTGTAGGGTCATCTATTGTAATAACACAGGCAAATCTTATTTGAGCCATAATAAAGTTAAATTATTTTTACAAGTGCAGATTTTCATAAAGGTGACAGTTTTTTCACAATACATTACTGCAAAGAAAATGTTATATTTTTTTTATAAATAAAAGCTTTGGTAAAGATATGAAATTATTTGGTGCCTGAATTACTGAACTAATGTGGACAGTGTCGCTTTGAAAATCTCAAATCATTAGTCAAAAATAATTTTTGTTCTCTAAAGTAACACTGCTATTTCTTAAATAAATGAAGATTTGAAATTTGAATATTGAAGAATCTGAAAATAACTCGTTTGAGGTTATAAAATAAAAAAACTGAAATCACTTATACACAAAAGTAAAATAAAGAACACAGTGTAACTGTTAGAACACATATCATAATTAATTAATGGACTCAATATAAAATCAGATTAAAAAAGCCTGGCTATTTATGCGCAAGTATATATGAGTTACTTCATTTATTCAATTTAATTAATTCTAAATATTATTATAACCTAATTACCTTTTCAATGTAAATCCTTCAGTGCGCATGAAAATTGCATTTACATTGCTTAAAAAAAACCACAATGCACTAACTGAAAAGCAAGTGCACAGATGTATTTTTTAATATTTTTTACGGATTTGCGGGTTTGCCAAATAGGGCTCTTGCACGTAAAAAGGAATGTACCTTGTTGTTCCTCCGTGTTACTCGGTATTCCTCAGGCCTGAATCCAGGGATGTAAATCAGGGATGTGAATACATCTTGCATAGGTATAATACACGTGTAATACACGTATAATTAGAAAAAAACATTAGCTCTACTTATGCAAGGTGTATTCGGCCTTTTGTACGCGAAATGCACAACTGGCGAGGAATAACAAAATGCATTGTTAGTATATCTTATATATATATATATATAAGGAATAAGAAAGAACAACTGAGCTGTTCCCACTTATTCCTCATATATATATAGATATACTAACAATGCATTTTCTTATTCCTCGCCAGTTGTGCATTTAGCGTGCAAAAGGCCATATTTCCTTATTCCCACTCCTTGTCGCAAGCTGTCGCAAGTGTCTGTAAAGGCCCTGACGTATCATACGGTCCCATCCCTGCATAGTCTATGACTGTACTTTAAAGTTTTGGTAGTAGCCCTGTATCTATATCTAACTGTTTAACCTCTATAAATGTAACATACAACTGCAGCTAAACCGTCATATTGTGTACGCAAAGCATTGAATATTTATTTTACAAATAATAAAATTAGTTTTTAATAAAACTAATTAACAAATATTAACAAATAATTGGTAAGAGTCAAAACATTGTTTAAAGTATTATAACAAAATATATTGTGTCTATTGTCTATTTCTATTATCAATCTATTATAAATGAAAAAAAATTGTAGATAAACGTAAAGATAAGTGAAGGTATAAGAATGGAAAATTGTAAGAGGTATTTATATCATGGAGATCCAGCTATACCATTACGTACAGCACAACGACACAACCTTGGTCACACTCCACTTGGTGAATTAGGATCAACCGAGAACACAGAAGCAGATAATGAAGTAGAGGTAAATAATATTCGATAAAATATACGATGCAAAGCTAAGATCACCTCAACCAATTACATAAAAAATAAATTTTTATTTAATCGCTTAGGGCTTCTCGAACGTACTCTATTGAGTGTTGGACATAACATCAACAATAAATTTATTTTTAATCTAATTAGCAGTCAAGATCATGTTAGCTTTACATCATTCCATCGAGCATTGACAGCATATTTTAATAGTAATTTTTCAATTAAACTTTATTCGTTATTGTCCTCGATTTCTATAAATTTTATGAAATTGAAGAAAAATAAAAATAGTAATTAAGTAGCATATTTCATTCAATATATTTTCATTTGATACAATGGGTCGCTACAACGTACACTAGACAGAGCATGATTCTTGCAGAACGTAAGCTCATTAAGCAATGGCATTACCAGGTATTTCTCAAGAAACCAATGAAAATATCTGCATTCAAGATATTTCAGAAGAATTACATTTGGTCAAGTGTACGTGCACTAGCACTCATTAAGACATCTATAGAAAAACTCAATCACTTTAATAAGTACATCTGAAATACGCAGAAATTTGCAAAAATGTTTTTACTTAATATTTTTTTCACAATAAAAGTATTTAATAAATTACTTTAATCAGCAGATGCAGATTGGAGAAAATGAGTTATTGTATATGACACAGGATAATGTTACCGGATTTGAAGTACAAGCAACATTTTCAGAGGTTGGTTCAGAGCAAACTAATTTTTAAAAACTTTGTTTCTGTTAGTGTAGACTGAGTGAGTGAATAATGTGATATATATACTGTTTATAGTTCAGTAAAATTAGCAAAAAATGTGAAAAAAATTGTAAATAGCACTTTTATTGCTCAAGTTTTTAGGATGTATTTTAAATTAATACAACTGAAAAGCTTGCTTGTCACAATTATTAAAACAATGATGAAAGTTTGTAAAAAACAGTTTTTTGTGCTAAACAGAAAAAGAAAATGATGAAAAATGAAGCCTCCATTTATCGTGATTGCTCAGTTTGGTATGGACATTTCAAATTCAATTGGCTTCCAGATTATGACCTATTTATTACGTTAGATGTTCTGGGTGCTAAACAAGGATGCATACTTTGACATAACACCCAGAAATTCTCAGGCGACCCCTTATGAAAAATATCTGCATAAATTATTCAGAATTTCTTCATAACTTATGCATACATTTCCACAAATTTTGCAGGAAATTGGCACGAAATTGTTTTCTACATAATTTATGCAGAGAAGACCTGCAGAAATTGTACATACAAATTTTCTGCACATTTTTTCTGCAGAAATTATGCAGAAAAAAATTTTCTGCAGCTATCCTGCAGAATTTGTGGAAAGCTATGCATAATTTATTTAGAAATTCTGCATAATTTATGCAGATATTTTTCGTAAGGGACGTTGCAGTTTTTTAAAAAAGTTCTATCAGAATGAAACGTAACTGAGTGTACGGACATACTATCGCGTAATTAGACTTATAGTGAATTAAAATTTAGAAATTGTTGGTAACGAAATAAAAGTGCAGACTTATATTGATGAAATATATGTAAAAAAATGAGCTTTATTACTTTGTGATCCGTACGTGAATTTGTTATTTTGCAAATAATTGGAAATTGCAAAAAATTGCGCGCTATACACACACACACTCACACACACACTCACACGCACACACACACACTCACACGCACGCACACGCACACGCGCACGCGCGCACACACACACACACACACACACACACGCACGCACGCACACGCGCACGCGCACGCACACACACACACACACACAGTCACACTCACTCACATACACACACACACACACACACACACATCCATTAATCCATTCATCCATACCGACATTTTGTAAAAATAATGTATTTTAACTCCCAATGACTGAAAACGAACTTCTAACACGTTTTTAGAGAAACTTTTTTTTTTTACTATTACAAAGCTTCCTGTAGGAGGAAGCAATAATGAATTAAATATAGTGTTTACATTTTCTAATTGTATTGTAAAACTACAGATATATTAAATAACTTCATTAATAAATCCAGATTTAGTTTCCAACCTCATGTAAATTAATAAAATTAATTACTGCCATTCTGGAATAAACAAAAGTTATTGATAATTAAGTATTTCTCATAAATTTCTGAAAAATTAAGAGAAAGCCATTGTGTGCGCGAAGCGCGTTACACTTTCTCGTCCATTAAAAAATTGAAAAAAAAAAAAAAATATTTTGCCGTAATAATTATCAGAAAATGTAGATTCTGTCTTCGTTATAATATGTGAAAATTTTTAAATCGTTATCTTTAATAGTTTTGCTTATAACAATTTTCTTTCCTAGGGTCATTTTGTAATAGTCATCATAACTCTTTTCAGAAGTAAACCAACAAATTGGCGGATTGTAAATAAAACTCATTTTGTAAATATTTTTTCTCTAGAGTGCTAAATTACTTTTGTCTGTAAATAATAACTTTTTCTTCGGTTGAAGACGAATTCCATTACTGTATGATTGAAGAAGAAAATGTAAAAATTTGTTTTGAATGAATTTCGTAGAAATAGAAGTAGCTGACCATTTTAAAATGTAGTTTCCTGTATGGTTATTTCAATATTTAATTATTAATACAAAATATTCTTTAGGGTTTGAACTATAATGTTCAACAAGATGAACCGTTCGACTCCACTGAATGTCATTGGACAACTGAGTTGTACAAACTAATAATGACAAATGATCTAAATATTATGTATGGCAACATCAGCAATTTGAATGAATTTATGAAAAATCCAGATTTTTTTTAAAACATTACAACTCCAGTAGATAAAAGTAGAGGAGAAATTTTTTTGATGATTTTGAAATTTAGTCTTTGTAATGAATTATCTTTTACTGGCTTAATTAATTTATTGAAGCTTGTAAATACTTTTTTTCAAACTCCGATTTTACCAGATAGTCGATATCTTATTGATAAACTGCTTAATCCAGCAGAAGGTGTCGAATATCATGCTGTTTGTCACAACTGTTCATTGTATGTAGGAAAATTTGGAGATATACCAACTAGAAGTATTTACAAAGTCTGTGAAGTTGAAATTAATTTGAAAAATACCAGCGAGTTAACGTTTTTTACGTTGATTGATCCTTCGCAACAAATAGCTGATCTTATAAGTAGTAATGAGGAGCACTTTGATTTTGTGACTAATGAAAGAAGACCTAGGCGAGGATACATAGAAGATGTGTACGATGGAAAAAAATACAGAGCATTTGTTAAGTCGTTATCTAACGAAGAGAAATTGAATTATGTAACTGCAGTATTTAACACAGACGGGGCCCCAAAATTTAAGTGTTCTCAGTATTCAGTTTGGCCGCTATATTTAATGCTTAATGAATTACCTGCAGATATTAGAACAAAAAAACTTGTCACATGTGGGTTAATGTTTACAAATAAAAAGCCTAATATGACAGTATTTTTAGATAAATTTGTGGATCTAATTAATGGATGCCAAATTCCTATTTCAATTAAAGGTGAACAACGGTTACTAAAGGTGTATGTACTGTCATGTTGCGTTGACGCTGTAGCCCGAGCTCCCGTTCAGGGATTAACCCAGTACAACGGAAGATTTGGTTGTAACTGGTGCTTACATCCTGGTGAATTTCATGGGATTATAAAGTATCCATTAAGAAATGAGGTTACACAACTTCGAAATCACAATGACACTGTTCGTCTTATGTTAACAGCCGATCCAGAGAAACCACTTTTTGTAGTAAAATTTCCATCACCTCTTGTCAATTTTTCTAAATTTGACATCATCGAAGGTTTTACTCCGGACTACATGCACATGGCTTTGGAAGGTGTAGCAAAACAACTGACGTCTTATCACCTGGATGTTTTAAACGATTATACTATTCAAATACTGGATAGTACTATAATGAATAAAATTGCTGTTCCGCAACAAATTTCTAGATACTGCAGACCATTGAGTTGCCGAAAAGACTGGAAGGCACGAGAGTGGGAAAATTTCGTACTGTATTATAGTATCGTAGTATTTGCCAACATTGTAAGTGAAGAAGCTTTTCAACACTGGCTTTTATTTGTTGAAGCATTATACATACTGTTAAAAGATAAGATAAATGTAGACGAACTTAACGATGCAGATAAAATGTTACATGAATTTGTAGCTGGAGTGCAACAGATATACAATGTAAAATCCATGACATATAACGTGCATCTTCTGTTACACGTCAGCAGAAGTGTGTTGAATTGGGGACCGTTATGGACCAATTCAACGTTTAGTTTTGAAGCTGCTAATCAGCATGTATTAAACGCTACCAAATGTGCCAAAGGTGCAGCACAGCAAGTAGTGAGATTTATAAATATATCTCACAGTTGCTCAGTAATAGAGGAAAAAATTATTCAGAAAGCGAACTATGGCGTTGTAACATACTGCAATGACATTCTGCTAAGGAAAGTACAAAGTCTTCATTTATCTAGTACAAATATATTATATTTTAATCGATGTGAAGTTGATGTACAAATCCTAAATTTATTAAATTTATCGAGAGAATCTACAGAATTCTTTTATAAAATAGTCAAAAACCATTGTCTGTATCAATCACACTTAATTCAGAAAACACGGTCCAACAATTCCTTTGCTATACTGAAAGATGGAAAGTTCGTACGTATGATAGCATTTATAGATGCTGTCAACGATGGCAGTGAACTGACTGTTTGCAATTATGTTCATACGAGAAAATGTTTTACAACGGCTTATAAAGTTTGTCATGTAGTACAAAGGATCGACGATGAAACAGTAGCGATACCGACAGACAGCATTGACAAAGTCTGTGTGTATATGAATCTACAAAAGACATATATACTTCCAGTTCCCAATTTACTTCATTATTAAATGGATGTTCTATTGTAAGAAGTTTTTATACAGCAATATATTTGTAAAAAAAATGTATTTCAATTGTATTAAAATTATATTACAAATTTTTAATACTGATTATTTTGTTATATTTATTTTCATATTATGCTACAGGCTTCTCTTCGGCCGAGACGTACATGTGATCTGAGACATTTTTTATTTTTGTGGCGCAGGTATGTCATATGTAATATATTAACTTATTATTATTCAGCTGCGTGACATTGCCAGAATTTGCAAATACATTGATGTAAAAGTCACGGTTAAGATATATATAATACCAACCTCGATATTTTCTTTATTTAAAAAGTAAAGCAAATTTTCCAATACAAACCGCTTGTGGTATTATCCGTAACGGTACAAGCAATATAAGATTAATTTCAAATCGATCCTTTCAGAACGATACGAGAACAAGGGTTTAAATAAAAATCAGATATTTACGGAAAATCGATTTTCTAGATTTTGTTTTAAATTCTTTGAGCCGTTAAAAATAAACATATGTCTAGTAGATTTGCAACCCTCTGGTGCAACTTAAAATTGGTTTTAACATAGTCGATTATTTCAAATATGTTAAAAAACATTTTTTAATAAACCTCCGACGACTACCTGCACCGACATACAATCGTCTGAAAAGCGTAAACAATCCGGCCCTGAGTACACTTTCTTTTTTTAACATAGAGTTTTTTTTTACTCACGGATTTTGTACTTTTTACCGAAGAAGTAAATAATAAAGTTTTTAAAGTGCCTTAGACGACCATCTTTAACGACTTAGGATCGTTTAAAAAATCTCCTAAAAAACGTTCTTTTTTTACGTACTATTTTTCCGCCGGCTGGAGTTAGTCCTTTTTCCTGAAAAATTTTTTATAACAACATTTTTTAAGTGTCTCTGATGACCACCTACAACGACTTAGCATTGTAAGAAACGCGTAAAGAACATGGTCCTATAAACAATTTTTTTTTTAACATAATTTTTTCCGGCAGTGGAAAAATCTACGAGACTCAGTCGTATTTGAAAGTTTTTTATAAAACAAGTAAAGGAAATTTTAAAAAGTACTTTTCGGTACTATTTCTAACTACTGAGAATCGTTCGAAACGCATAAAAAAACGTATTTTGAAAAACAATTTTTTTTATCATGGGACTTAGAATTTTTCCAGCTGTGGGACTTAGTCGTTTTTTGCAAGATTTTCATAAAAAGGAAATGAAGAAAAGTACTTCTCGCGACAATTTAGAACGATTGAGAATCGTTCAAAACGCGTAAAAAAGTATTTAAAAAAAAAAATTTTTTGTCTTGGGACTTAGAATTTTTCCAGCTGTGGGACTTAGAAAATTTCCTACATGACATTCTCACATGACGTTTTGGCATGACAAATCACCTGACAAATCACCTGACATTTTTCAATAGGGTTCAATTAATTGTTGTTGGATGTAGTAAAATCATTTTTTAAGCTTTACATAATTTACTGTAATAATAAGTTCAGTCACATTAAACTGTTATGGTAAATACTTTTTGTGATGACACCTTAACATGATCTTGCTATCCAAAAAGCAAACAATGGAAAATGTAGGTAATTTCATGCTCTTTCGGATGCATTCTGTCCGAATTAGTTATTTACATGATTTAAAAAAAAAAAAAAAAAAAACAGGCCAATGCAAGCAAAGAAGCTGTGGCCAATGTTATTTAAATGTTAGAAAATTAAATAAATAATTGAAATAACATACAATAATTTCAATAATTGCGTAGGAATTTCTTATGAGTCTTTCGAAAATATTACGAGAAAATAAAAAAATATATTTTTTTACGAAACTTGGAATTAACACTCTGAAATATGGTCTTCTGAAAAAAGATTCTTTATCGTTTCCCTTTTTTTACATAATATTATATAACAAAAAAATGAATTACAGCATTGAACTGTGATTTCTACAATTTTTTAACAAAAAACAGAAATTGTTCTGAAATTAAAATTAATATACTGAAGCATTTAATAATGCTTGAGAAAGGTATGTGCGAATGAATTCGTAGCGGTTTTTTATATTCCTATCATTGCATTTTTCTTTTCTTCACATAATCACATATTGTCTAAACGTTCTTGATAAAAGTTTCATATTTTTAGAGATAATAATGTCTGCAACTGAATATATTTCAATATTTAGGTAACAAACTGCTTC
>UXGC01002052.1:0-14326 GCA_900480045.1 Eurytoma adleriae
TTTTTCTGTAGGTAGAAAGGAAAAAATTTGGGAGCTATATTTCTAAAACTTTTTTTCAGAGCTTTAAACCCTGGCTTTCCCCCTTACACAACAGCAACCAGCAACATTAACAAGCAACAGCAACAGCAACAATACCACCAACCAGCAACATTAACCAGCAACAGCAACAATACCAGCAACCAGCAACAGCAACAGCAATCAGCAACAACAACCAGCAACCAGCAACAACACTAGCAACAACACCAGAAACAGAAATCAGCAACACCAGCATCAGCAACACCAGCAACAGCAACAGCAATATAAGCAACAGCAACCATCAACACCAGCAAAAGCAACCAGCAACAGCAACCAGCAACAGCAACCATCAACACCAGCAAAAGCAACCAGCAACAGCAACTAGCAACATCAACAACCAACAACAGCAACACCAGCAACAGCAACACCAGCAACAGCAATAGCAGCAACAGCAATACCAGCAACAGCAATACCAGCAATCGCAATACCAGCAACAGCAACAGCTACCGGCAACAGCAACCAGCAACAGCACCAGCAACAGCAACCACAACCAACAATAGAAACACCAGCAATAGCAACACCAGCAACAGCAACCAGCAACAGCAACACCAGCAACACCAACCAGCAACACCAACCAGCAACACCAGCAACAGCAACACTAGCAACAGCAACACCAGAAACAGCAACACCAGCAACACCAACAGCAACAGAAACCAGCAACAGCAACAAGCAACACCAGCAACAGCAACCAGGTGTGCTGTTTCCGGGTGTGTTTTACGGGATACTTGGAATTCTTGTGCGGTTTTGTAGGTTTTATTTGAAAGAGAAAAATTAATCGTTATATTTCATAACTGTTGAGTTTAGGAACTCATCTTCTTTCTTTTTTTTGGAAATAAGGAACGAGAGCGGAGGTGGCTCGGTCGGTAGAGTTTCCTGGTTCGAGCCCGGTCTATGCCGATCGGGCATTGGGATACCACTGGATTTTTCCAAGTGTCTTTTAACACCGAAGCTTCCATGGTTCGAATCCCATGTTAAGCAGTAGGGCCAGTTGTGGTGTGTACATGTCTTGCACGGGTGCTATAGCAGGTATTCCGTGAGGGGAGTGTGCACATCATAACTATAGGGATTATTATTTAAAGTCCTATATGGGATAATTTGAATGGTGGCATATCGGAGTCGCAATTAAGCGACACCACGGCCAATAAAACAAGAAGAAAAAGATCAAGAAGAAATAAGGAACGCAAGTAAGGTATTAAATATTGTATTTATTTAAATCATGAATAAGTTATGAATATATTATAGTGAGATAATCCTTTTACTTTCTTTATAATTTCTTCTAAAAATAGTACTAGTGAAAAGTAAAAGTTTTTAAATTTGAATAAATAAAATTTAAATTAGAGAATTTGAATAGTACATTAATTAATGACTTTGAAGTTAGCACCTAGCAGAGTATCCTCATAAACGTCGATCGGGGTTTTGTTTTACATATAAATTTAATTTGAAAATGCTGCTTTGCATACACAAGTATACAAAAGCTATAAAAACATAAAAAAGAGTAATTTCATACTACAAAAAGTATTTCTTGGTACGTCATGCTGACGTAACACTACTCAGACACATTTCGGCACATTTTGGCATAAAAATTATTTCCACTAGAGTGGTCTCAAAATTGTCGACCAGACGGATGATACATTTCGGAAGTCGTCCTCACCTTATAAGATATAGATTCGTCTCACAATCTGCACGACGAAATCCAGTTGCACACACTGAAATCGAATCAAAGCTCTCCTCACGATTTTCCCCGCGTTTGCTCATGAAACGCGTTCACGGGGCATGGCGCGATTTCTCACTTCCAGCGTTACGCTAGAGCCACGGATAATTGCGGACTTTTTCGCCTTCTACCCCGCGACGGTGGACCGGCGAGCGTGTCGAAAGGAGGAACTTCATAATAACGCGTCACCGTCCGCGCGCTCATGAATTTTTCGCAATCGCGCGCCGCCGGTAGGAGGAAGTCGAGGGAAAAAAATTACACTAGCACTCGATTTGCTCACGCGCCTCTCGACTCTCCATTTTTTTGCGCGCGACGCTATCTTCGTACAGGAGGTTCCGATGCGCGCTCGAGATCGTAACTGTGAATCGCTCGATTTTATTTCAACGCAGTCATGTTTGGACAAGAGCCGCGGGATTTAAATTATGCATGGAGGTAGGTATTTAATGAGCAACTGTAAATTACGCGAATTAGTCGCTTACTAATGTTTATGCGTTTAATTGTACAGTTAGAAAAATCGCGTGGCAGTCCAGTAAATAAATCTGCAGTTTTTAACATAATAATTCTTCGAATTAGCTGAGCTTTGTCTTTGAATTGCAGGATAGTAGACGGTAATAAGGAACATTAACTTGTGAGTGTTCATACTCTATAATTTTCTTTTTAGTGGAGACCACAATATACATAACGTCGCTTCCTACGAAAACTAACATCATTTCAAAAAGGCCTATTTTAATTTGTCATTTTTAAAGCACTAGAGGAAAGTAAACTCTTCCAGAACCTGATAAACTTAGGGAATCATACCAATGATACCACGAGTTTTTCAGGTCTTAGACAAATTATTTCACTCTAAAAAATTAAGAAATTATTTTGAATAACAAAACTTATGTTAAAAACTTCATCTTATGTGAATTCTTTTAAACAGTTAAATAAAAAATTAATATTGTAGAAAATAAATATCTGTTATTCCATCATTATAAGATAATATTTAATTATATCCACAAGGTTCTTATTAAAAAATTTATTCTGAATAATTAAGTGCCTATCAGTTCTATATCAGTGCAGGTAGATCTCTATAATTAATATCAATAACTTTTTTCTCAGTATTAGATCTTGTCATCGATCAATCTTCTCATTAAGCGACTGATGCACGAAGAAGGGAAGTCAAAATAACATTACTTTGATTACCCACTTTTCATCGACATCATCGCGTCTACAAGAGAGGCAGAAAGGAACTACATTCTCCTTACAGTAACTGCAAGTCATGCAAACTTACACAGGTAATGTTATTCCTCTGCAAAAATAAAATGAAAATCCATTTAACAATAAACTCCTCGTTGTTTCAGAAAATTGCCAATCATTCATATGGCATTTCAGCCTTAGAGGAAAAGGTGCAGCCAGCGAAGTTTCTGCATTTAACGTCACATTCGTAACTGTAAGCCGAACGAAATTTATTTCCGTTCGCGAAAAGAATTCGACGGGGCAAAAGATAGTGGGACACGGCGACTTTTGTTAAAAGCAGGTTGCGCTGCGTTGTGGACACGCTCTCGTGTCAATGAGCTAACGTTAAACGCCACTCGCAATAAATCTCCCCGGAGCGCGGCTTAATTTGCATCAGCACGAGATACGCGGATTTCCATTGCCGGCGGAAAAAAAGTGAGATTTCATGCACGGCCAGGCTGTGGCATGTCGATTTCAGTTGCGGACTATGGTTCTTTAAACGCGGGCATTTGGACTGGATAGAGAAACTCGTTCTGATTAATGCATAGCTAACAACACCGTTTATTTATTTTTGTGTCTATGTTTTATACTCTCCGGTTATAAAAAGAAAAGGAAAATGTCGGTAAAGCAGATATTTTTCAAAAATATTTCGCAACTGAAAATTTTTCAAAAAATTATTTACCTACAGTTATGAATGGCATGACTTCAAAATTGAAATAAGATATTCTTCGCATCATTTTGGTGGACAATTCTTTGTACTTTTTTCTAAAATTTGTTTTGGTTTTGAATAACAAAGAAAATATCGATGTCGGTAAGGCAGATTTCTAACCGGGAGTTTTAATCCCCTTAAAAAACAGAATTATCGGTATTGCAAGTTCGTCAAAATAATAATTCTGCGACCTCATTTTTTGTCGACGACTTTCTACCCTCTCAAACACAAAGATGAAGCTATAAAATCGTGTACCAAGAAAACGCATTGCCAACTTGTACAGTAATTCCAAAAAATTCCTCTCGCACAATATTTCACAAAAAATCTTTCATCCACGCTTTTACAACTTCCGTCAATTTTCCTCAATGCAAAAAACAAAATCCAAGAAAATAATCATTTTCATTCCAAGAACGTCGCTTCTCTTACCGAGCTTCATCTGCCCAATCCGCAAGTTAACAGTAATCCGTTCGTTCCCCGCGATTCGAGCATCGGAGAGGCTAAAAAAAGAAGAAGAGGTACACCGCACCGCCGAAGTCGGTGTATAAAAGTCCACCGTCGGAAAAGGTCGTTTTTGAAGAAGGGCACCGTCGTACAGCACGCCGCCGGGGATTTCCGATCTCGCTCGAGAATCGCGCGTACGCCGGGTGGGGAGATACATCATAACTGTTTCGGTAGCGGGATGCTGCATGCATGTGCGTTCGTCTTATTAGAAGGAGCTCGCTAATCGAGGCGCGAGGAAATCGCGCGTGCTACAGGAGATGGCCTGCTTCGTTTATTCGTTTCTTTTTTTTTTGCGACTATTTCTGGATGTTTTTTTTCCTCGGAGAAGTGCGCTACTCTTATTTTGGCTGCGTGCAAACGGCGATTAGGCGCGGATGGAGGGATATGCAAATGCGGGTAACAGTTAAGTACCTGCAGCAGTTCGATTCTCGTTTGGACGTTGCGTTCGAGTCGAGGTGGAATTTAGAGCTCAGGAATGTCGGTCAATGATGTAAACTTGGCTTGTTAAGCGATTCCTTGAATTTTGGTCCTCTTGGTACTCTCGTATACTTCTTTGTCAGGTGTATCATAAATTTTCATTGAATTCCTTTTCTGTTTTGATAACCAGAAGAAGAGGACAAATTAAAAATTTTATGAAGTAATTACTTAAGCCATTACATGAAGAAATGAATTTATAACTTCATTTTTTTTAAATGTCATTGCTTCCGTCAGATAGAATATTGAAAAATAATCGACACGCATTTTTTAACTAAACAATGTTTGCAGTTACTTTTGCAGTTGCTTTTGCAACATATTACGATTCTATTTCTTTTACAACTATAGTATTATCTTACGATGATATAAAAAATTTATAGATGAACATTAAATTGAAAATGAAAAAATACTTGTGAAATGTTAAATTATATATCAAAACAACTTTACTGACCCAGAAACCTTGCTGTACAATAAAATATCTTTAGTTCAATTCCTCGAAAAAAAACGCTTCCATAGAAACATTCACCTGGATACTCCGCTAAAATAAAGGCTATAAAGCAAACAAAACGCTCCTTAATCACAGATACCGTCGACATTAAGCGGCGGCGCTTGGCATAAACCGCAGGTGTACAGGATCCGTTGATGTCCCGGTAACGATCAGCGATGGATTTGCAGGCGATTTGCGCGCGCGGCGCCTCCACGTAGCGGAGGCTGCATCGGATGCAACGGCGGCGGCCGATTAGCCGCGTTGTAACGGGACCTATCCCCGGCTCGGCTGGAACGACCTTCGCGGATCTCCTCCTCTGATTACGGTAGTGCAGCTTGGGGCGAGCTTCGAGATGAATTTTCGGAGCGACGAGGCTGTCCCGTCAGGCCGGTTGGGAGGCCAGATTTACGAGCCGCGCGGGTCAGCGGCCGTGCGCGACTCGTGAGTTTTCTTACATTTTGCTTGACGGATTTTTACAAGGTATTTGAGAATGCGAAATTAATATTCGTGGGATGAATGCATCTTCAAAATTTATAGTATTTTTTTGTTTGCAAATAAGTACAATAAATCAAGAAAGATACATGCTAATTGCTTGTTTTATTTTTTTAAGGTTGATAATCGATTTTATAATGAATACAATTGATGTAATTATTAATAGCTGTGCGACGTTTTGATAGTTGGTTTACTAACCTTATCAAGCACTGAAACATAACCTGAGAACTCACCTGAGATCTCTCCTGAGAAATTTGTTCAGAAGTTTAGAAATGCTAAAATGGCTATAAAGTTATTTTTCTCTAAAACTTCGAATTTCGTTATTTGATTATAAGTCAGCTCTTATTAAACCTTGAAATTCCACCATAAAAGCAAACAAAAGTAGAGAATAAGACCTACAATTTGAGGGGCTGTACGGTAAAAAATCTCTAATTCTTCAAAAGTTATGAATAATTAAATAAGAGAACTTTATAATGCGTATTATCTTCATTTTATTCGTTTTTATACAGTTTTCAATACTCGTATTATCCCCTCAAATTATCAATCTGATTCTCTACTTTTATGTTTGCTTTTTTAGTGTACTCCCGAATGAAAAAAAAAGAAGTACAAACTCGTAAATTATTGTAAGATTTAGTATATGTAAGTACATCTGTGTACGACTTCGTACGATTTCGTACGTTTCCGTGCGATTCGGTTCGTTACTGATACAATTTGGACATTTCGTATAGTGTTGTACGCAATAACGTACCCAATCGTACGGAAACGTACGGAAGCATCCGGAAACGTACGCAATCGTACGGTCGGCTACAAACTAAAAAAGCATTAGAAACTAAAAAATATTGTTATATAGAGAATTTTTGGACAGATGTAGCTTTCCGTAGAATTTCGTACGATTCTACATATTTTCGTAACTTTTAGTACGTTCAAGTATGTTTGCGTACGTTTAGGTACATTTTTCTGTACATTGCTGTATATTTTTATATACTGCCGTACGATTCCGTACGTTTCCGTACGTTTTCCCTTGCTGTATATACTTTTATCTGCTGCCGTACATTCGCCGTACGATTCCGTACGATTTCGTACGTTTCCGTACGATTCCGTACGATTCCGTACGATTCCGTACGATTCCGTACGTTTCTGTACGTTCCCGTACGTTTCCGTACGATTCCGTACGATTCCGTACGTTTCCGTAAGTTTTCGTACGTTTATGTACAATTTGTCCAAATTGTATCTAAATCGTACGGAATCGTACGGAAACGTACGGGTACGTACAGTAACTTACTAAAATGTATTCAAACGTACGATTTTTATTTCCATTCGGGATTTTAAGATTTGTAGGAGCAGAGTTATCTTCAAATAACGAAATACGAAGTTTTAGAGAAAAAGAACTTTATTTACCTCCTGAATAAAAAATTTTCAGCGTTAGACCCTAATATTTTGACTTGCTTCATATTTTGTCATAAGAAAAGCCGTGATCCGGATCCTTGACCCTCTCCTAGTAAATGTCAGCCACTTTCCTAGACAGTATTACAATTTTTAGTAGAATTTTTTCTCAGTGCAGAACTAGATGATAAAACGCATTATAAAAGATCATTTATTAACAATCATAATTATTATCTCAATCCCCCAAGTTTCCCACAATTGAATTACCACTATTCACCTTATTAACCTCACCATCGGTAAATCATCCACACAAAAGCTCGTTTATTACGATAGACTCGATCCCACGGCAACCTTCGCACGCCCCGCTGAAAAGCGCAAGCGCACACACCGCTCGCGTTCATCCCGGCAGACTCGAAAGTCACGGAGCGAGGCGCGCTCGCCGAAAAGTCCCGGCGGGAAAGCATGTCGCCCGCTCGGCCGTCGTCGCGCTCCATCGCCGCGCGGCGGCCCCGTACGCTCGAAATCCAGCGGACGGTGGCGGGAAAGCAAGGTCAGGGCCGCCCCCTTAATCTCTCGCTGCAGCCGCGGCCTCCTGATATTAGCCGCGCCGATCGGTCGCGTAATTAGCGGCGGCCGTCCGGGGGCTTCCGTCGAGTGCGCAGCCTCGCGGAAACCCCGGAATGGCCGAAATGCGTGAAGAGACGCGAAGAATGCGGGCAACTCGGTGCCTTGCTACCGATAGCACTCGATACAGCTGATCTCCTCCCGAAGTGATTGCGGTTGCGCGTCGATCGCGGGCCTGCGGAACTTGAGAATTTGGATTTGTTTATGTAACGAGAATTGTCTCGTTGCATGAGAATTTGTTTTTAATTGCATTATATCCTTCTGGTGAAATATTGAAAATAATCGACAGTTACTTTTTTCAATTTAAATAGTTAATTTTCTTAAAATTAAAACCTTTGAAAGGTGCAGTTAAATTTATGTGTAAACAATTACTAGTTCTTAAAATATTAGAAAATTATTGGTAATTGTTTGCTCATCTCTTATAATTATTGGTGGAAAACATATTACGTTTGCTAGTCATCCGTATGTCCTGATCGCTTAAAGTCTATTAAAAAGTGTTAACTACAATAATGACAGAATCTATGCTACATGAGCAGTTTTATGCCCTGGAAAACTGTAAACGTTCGTAATGATGTTATACGCCATCTCAAATAGTAATGAGCTATAAAAAAAGAAATTGCTAAGACTATAAAAAGGTGCAGCTCTACAAAAATAGAAATATTAAAAATTGACGTGCGAAAATGTTAGAACCGGTACCCTATATTTTGTTTAGGTATGTGATTGATGATGAGGAAATGTAGGTCAAGCCGTATACTCGCTACTTTGCAGTTCAATTACGTACTTGCGTCAAGGAAATTGTATTTTTTTCACTTGCTTTTTCGTTTGCCTGACAGAGAAATGAAACCTAAAGTATCCGCTATCTCGTACATTAAAATTCCTGTCTGACAGATTTGATTGATTTATATTTTTATCCTCAAAAATTGGTTAAATCAATAATTGAAGATATTCAATATTACAGACCGAAAATATTCAAGATTATTATATTACAAGTTACAAAATATCTAGATCGTTAACGTTAGATAATCAAGAATTAATCAAGCACTCATTAATATTGTATGAGAAGCTTTAATTAGATTCAAAATATTTGTAAATTAAAGGTCTTCTACTCTGTGCCTCTTCTCCTTTTTGTTGAAATTTCTTCACTTTCGAGAGGATGAACTGCAGTCACAAAAAGCAAATATAAAGTTTTGGTTCAGATAATCAAAATCAATTTTTGGATAACTACGACTTTAATGTTAAGTATTAGACGTAGTTTGGTATTCCACATATTTCGACATATCAAAAAATTTCCCAAAGTTATTTTAAGAAACGATCCGTGATCAAAAACTCATGCCCTCTTTTAACAAGTTCATGGTACTTGTTGCAAGAACAATGAGCACAATTTTTATGAAACAATTGTCATTGTGTACCTATGTAAACAGAAATAACGAGTACGAAATATTTAATTCGTACGAATCTAAAATGAATCAACCAGCCTCAAAGAAAGTACATTCACTAGTTTCAACAAAAGTGAGTGCAATTTTTAAAGAACAATTGTCTCCGCGAAGAGAAAATCTCTTTAACCATCTCCCAAATAAAACAGAAACAACGAAGGATACGAAATTTTCTAAATAATCTCTTAACATCTTCACTTGAGAGTTCACAAAACCAATCAATCAGTCTGAATGAAAGAAGCACCTCTCGTTACACTTCGCAGGCGTCGTCGTCGTCTCCTTTCCACGGACACCGGCGTGGCTGCTGCACGAGGCGCAAAATCGCTACGGTGCGGATAGACGAGCGCGCCCGGGGTACGTTACAGCTATTCGACACAGAAAGCCGCCGCGCGGAGGCGCGCGCCTAGCGGGACTCCCGCGTTCGATTTACATAACGCGCGCGAGCCGGGCATGGAAATGCGCCGGATCGCCGGATTGTGCGACCTTGCCCCGGGAAGCAGGTTTTTCACGATGGGTCCACACCCGGTCATTCCATCAGCGGCTGGGGAGTTTGATTTTTATGAAGACTGGATTGGATGTTGAAATTAATTCTATCGGTGTGGTCATTGGCATGAAGATCACGTAAAATACGTGCACATGAGAACTAAAGTTAGACATTCCTTTTAAGTTCCATCCTTCTTATATTTTTATCGTGACTACGTATTTCCGTTTTATGAATTGCATAATCTTCTAATTTAAACGGATTTGTTGGAGCGATTCCAGTTACGACATTTTTAATTACAATTAAGGAATGTCCACATACTTTGGCACATTTAAGTCTTACTACAGTATATTTGGGCACACTTTAGTACACATCTAGGCATAATTTGGAACACTAAGGCAGTTTGGCACATCTAGTCACAGTTTGGCATATTTAGGCACAATTTGGAAGATCAAGGCAGTTTGGCACATGTAGGAACAATTTGGTACATCAATGCAGTTTGGCACATCTAGGCACAATTTTGCACAATGTCGCCGCATCAGTTGAATTTCTTGAAAAAGTGGATTCCAAAATAATGCTGCTTTTAATATGTGATAACGAGCACGAGAGCACTAAAGACGAAATTGAAATGCAAATCATTCAGTGCGACTTTCCGACTGAGGGATTCTGCATCACATGGATTCCCCATCATAAACAACCTGGACTTGAAGAACATAAACACGTTGGAGATCAAAAATCCCCAAACGTTAAAGCGCAAACATTTGAGTGATCTGTCAGTGAATTAGCTTATTATCATGATGGTGGATAAGTCCTACACGAACTTCTCCAAGCGAACATCCTGTAAGGATTTCTGATTAGCGTCGAAACTTTAGACAACTACTATCAGAAATCCAGGCTGTAAAATATTTTTTTCCGTGCACTTGCACCTATTCTAAATTCAATATTTCGATATCAGGCATGCAATACTTTTACGACGTGATTAGTGCTATTGCTCAGCAGTGGCTTGTTTAATAAAGCGATTTCAATTTTTAGCAAAGTTATTTTATAATGTCATCCAAACACTGTTTAATGTTTTTAGAAGATACTGTTAAAAATAAATGTTCGTTTCATACAATTTATTTTTACAAGGATTGGACGTTTACTAATATTTAGGAAATGAATCATCAGGAGCAAGAGAAAATATAATCAGGAGTAATGTTTCAAGATTAAATAATTTTATGTACGCCGATGGAAGTTTACCATCTAATAAGCGAACGGGTTCTGAATGTGGACCACCTCGTACGATCACCGCATCACGTACGATCGCGGAGTCTGTCAACATTTGAGTTGACTGAACTACTTCATAACATGCATCACTTATTTACATAACGTTACTTATAGTTTTCTAGATCTCTTGACGTCATTACTAAGGTGCCACAAAAACCTTTTTTGACCTAAATTTTTTCTATTAAAAAAATGTATAGCTATGTGTTTTATTTCAGGATATTCGGTTATTTGATTCTGCTTTCAATGAAATTTTATTTCCTGTTATTGCGAAGATCGGAGTAGTGTTCGTTATATAACGATTTGACCTCTGAAGGTAGAGATCAACCTTTCTAACTCATTCTTAACTTTCTACTAACTGATTCATACGAAATTAATTTGCATTTCGACTGCTTTATATCCGATTTTATTTACACTTTTGTATTGTTTGCTTTTCTTTAGTTAACGAAGTGTTAATCACTATTAAATTCGGGTACAAGTTTAAATATGTCTTCTAATGTGAACCTTGAATTTTTAAAAAGTTATGTACTCATTATTTTAAGATGATGTAATAAAACATTAAAAAAAATTAAACTCTTCAAACAAGAACTAACAGTTTTTTTTACTTTCTCTTATGACGCACGTGTTATTACCTGAATAAAATGTTCATTATTATGTGAATCATCGCAGTAATAAATGAGAAAAATAACTAACAAAATAAATTTTTTAAATAATCATAATTCTCTGCATTCTCTATATAATGACTTATCTCCATTTTTCATGATTTCGAAGCATTTAAATTGTACTGTTTGCATTAATAGGAAAAATTATCAACTTGTTACTTAAAAATCAAAAACATTTTTTGAAATTCAGAGAAGGTGCCCTTCATAATTGTACAAGAAAATAGGAAACAAAATTGCAGTCAATTTACAAATAAATTATTGAAAATTTTGATACTCCCTGAAAAATCAGCGAGCGAGCGTAGAACTTCAAGATCCACACCTGCAACATGCAGCTTGTCAGCCTCATTCACAAAACATGTTTTTCAAGTCTTGGCCGCCGCAGCTCATTTCCCATCCCCGAGACTTCCTCGGCAAAAACACGCAATCACCCCGCTGAAAAAAGGAAACGAGCAAAATCCTCCGCCACGGAGATCGCATCTGCATGCCGTACCGGGCTTAGAATGCGGATGGGCGGGGAGGGGAGGAGTAAGGGACCGGCGGCAGGTAGGCGCGTGCTGACCTGCATCGGAATGCAGCCGTGATTTTACTCTTATTGGCGAAGGACAACGGTACCCGCCGTGTGCGCGTGCGCCACTTCGGGCCGACGAAGCACTGCGTGTGTAAGTATGAGAATCGATGCTCGAAGAGCCGAAAATTTCTTGACCGCGGGTTTTTCGAAGACCGGGCGAAACGAATGGGCGAACCTTCCCAGAGTTGAATATTCGCGTAATGGGTATGCGGGTACGGCCTGACCGCTGGATCCAGCGGTTTGCTTTCGGGGCGTAAGCTGTATGCGGTGAAACTGCGGAGATCATTAAAGAGGACTTAAATTTTCGTTATCTTTGCACCGATCTCTGGTTTTTAAGTTGCACAGTGCCCGTTAAGTTAATAATGATTTTTTATTTATGGCGTTACTAAATTATCTGATTATGTCTTGAGAGGCTAATAATTTTGACTTTATAATTCTATAAATAGTTGAGAGATACTTGATAAAACGGCAAAAAATTGTTAAGTTTGATTTAGCTTATCGTAAATATTTCGGAAATCAAAATTGAGCAACGAATTCGAAATATCAACGAAGTCCGTTAAAAATTTACAAAATTGATCACCAGTTCGGTGAGTACCTGTAGGTGATATGTTCCGAAAATGTAAAAAAAAAATTTAAAATGTATACTTAATACAATATCTACTGTATGGCTTATTCACTTCCCCTATAGCACACTTTCCCCTGATCATTAAGAATTACTGGTCTGATAATTTCCATGAGCGTAACTAACAAATTCCAGTTTGTCCAGAAACTCTACTTCAGTAAGTCATCTAAAGTTAAAAGTTCCTTCATAATATTATAATGACTAAATAAAATTAAGAAAAAGTCGTACACAATTACCCATTATTACCCGTATACATCTCTGATTATCATGAAACTGTGGAAGTACTAGTCATGGTAAAACCTGGCGATTCCTAGCGATCCCTGTAATTCTCTGGTAAACGCTAGCGATCCCTAGCGATATCCGGCGATTTCAGGCGATCCTTGGCATTCCCTGGCATTCCCTGATAAACCCTGGCGATACCCGAAGTTCTCGTGTAAACCCTGGCGATCCCTGGGATTTCCTGGTAAACCATGGCGATCCCTGGCGTTCTCGGGTAAACTCTAGCGATCGCTAGCGATCCCTAACGTTCCTTGGCGATCGCTGGCAATTCTTAGCGATCCGTAATAAACTTTGGCGATCTCTGGCGATACGAGGAAAACTCTGGCAATCGCTAGCGATCCCTGACATTCTTTGGCAATCGCTGGCGATCCCTGGCGATCCGTGGTAAACCCTGATGATCTCTAGCGATTCCTAGCGTTCTATGGTAAACACAGACGATCGATACCGATCCCTGACAATTCTAGGCTATCCTTGGCGTTCCCTAGCGATATCCGGCGATTCCAGGCGATAATTCCTAATCCCTGGTATTCCCTGAAAAACCCGAGCGATACCCGGCGATCTCGTGAAAACCCTGACGATCCATAGCGATACCCGATCCCTAGCGATTCCCGGCGATCCACGGCGTCTCTCGTAAACTCTAGCGATCGCTAGTGATCCTTGACGTTCCTCGGCGATCCTTGGCATTCTCTGGCTTTCCCTAGCGTTCTCTAGCGATCACTGGCGATCCCCAGTGATCCCTGGCGATCCTAGACATTCCCTAGCGATCCCTGGCGATCCATGGCATCTCTGGTAGTTCTAGGCGATCCCCGGCGATCCCTGGTAAACCCAGGAGATCACTGGTAAATCATGGCGATCCCTGCCGAACCATTGCATTCCGTGGCGATCCCCAGCGATCCCTGGTAAACCCTAGCGATATTCGACGATTTCTGGAGATCCTTGGTAAACCATAAGTGATATCCAATGATTTCTGGCGATTCCTGGAGATACCCGGAGATATCCGGCGATCCTTAGCGATCCTTGGCGATCCTTGGCATTCCCTAACGATCCCTGGTGTTCCCTGAGGTTTCCTGGCGATCTCCAGCGATGCCTAGCGATCTCAGGCGATCCATGGCATTTCCTAGAGATTTCTGTCGATCCCCGGCGATCTCTGGCAATCCCCATCGATCCTTAGCGACCCCCAGCGATCCCTGGCGATCGTTTGCGATCCTGGGCGATCCGTGGCATTCCCTAGCGATTCCTGGCGGTCCTCTGAAATCTCTAGCGATCTCTAACGATGTCTGACGTTCCCTGGGGAATCAAGGCGATCCCCGGCGATCTCCGGTGATCACAAGTGATCCTTAGCGATCC
>UXGC01002053.1:0-14317 GCA_900480045.1 Eurytoma adleriae
ATCTGTTTTATAGTCTAGAAAATAAAATTAATACGATAGAAACAATAGTGTATAAAAAAGATAGAATTTTACACAAAAGTTGAAACGTCAATCAATAGTGACTGTTACCTTCTTTTTCTTTTTTGGAAGAAGCAAATAAAACTCCTTTCCTCTACTAATATCCAATAATGAATGATAAGACATCCAAATTTAAATGTAATAATAAATGTTTAACTATAAGATTTAATTAGACACACGATATAAGTGACTTAGCTAACTGGAAATAGTAAATATTCACTTTAGCGCTATTGTCGTAAAAACATAAATCTAGTTTTTAATTCGGTAAATCAAAATTTAAGAAAAATTTGGAACACTTCGTTCCGTGAGATCGTAATCTCTCTGATAGAAGAACCGCGCCGTTATCAGTGCAGTAACAGCTTCATCGCGGTATCTCCACGCACGTACACTCGTCTTAATTGTTTACGGCCCAACACGATCCCGCGTTTCACAAGCGCAGCGGCGCTCAATTAGCGGGAGCATCGCGTGCCGCGGCGGAGCTTTCGCTCGCGGGTTCCCTTTCCCGCGCGGCCCCCTAGCGGCCCGCGCCGGAACTGCCGCCGGGGCAAAAAACGCGCGCCGACCCACTTCCGCCCGACTGTGCCTCTTTTTTGCGCTTTTTTCGCGCGCGGGGGAATTAGCATGGAAAATCGGGCCAGCGGGGATTTCACTCGCGCGGCTTTTCCGCGGTTACGTCCCCCCCGCGAACAAAGCGCCGCTGTTGGGCTCGCTCGGCATTCCCGTGCGTATGCAGTTCCCCGCGCGCGCCGAGGCGCGAGAAAGAAAACGAGTTTGTTCCACATTTTTCGCATTGCGATTCGCCGGGCGATATTCAGGTGATGGACGCGAGCACCGCGATGTGCTCGCGCGCGCGCCAGGAAAGTGGAGTGAGACGAGCAGCGCGTGGCTTTTTAATCTCCCGTTGCAGTACTTCCTTGAAATTATGAATTTTGCGGAGGAGGGGGCGGGTTGATTAACACTGGACGCTACTTTTTTTCTTTACGAAATCCGTAGAAACCTATATTTGACCTTCGAATAAATTCAAGACACTTTTTCGGACTTGTGGAGGTAAGAAAAGAATATCCAAATCCAAATGATTTTCCATATCAAATTTCAATTTTTACTTACTAGGAAAAGCCATGGTCATTGAGTACTAAGATTCTAATATTCAAAATTTTTCAATTAGCAGATCTATAAATACTTTGATTATTAAAATATTTTTTCACTTTCAGCTAGTACTTCAGATTTGGTTTTCCATCGTGCAACTAAGCACCAAGAAAATTCCAATTTATTTTCTCAATGACCAGACAGTCTCAAACAAGGCCTGCTTAAAAAAAAAAAAAAAAAAAAATCGGTAACTCCGCAAACGAAGCGTAACCAAGCCGATCGAGCGAGTTGGTTACGGCCGCGTCGATTACGCCGGGAAATTTATTTGGGAACAAAAGGGAAACTCCGTAACGGTGCCCCGGTACCCAGGAATTCGAGAAACGCGTCTCCTTACGGGCGGTCGTTGTTTCCGCCGCTGCGGTAGTCACGCTCGACGGCGCCGTCGCACGCGAGCGTCCCCCTTCCGCGGATTTCACTCGGTCATTCGTGCAACGCGCGGGGCGAGCCCTCAAGGCCGCGGAAAAACGACTTTTTGTTCGCGCTGCACATCCGCCGATTCGGAAGTACTCAAGGCTCGGCGCCGAGCACGTGCTCTCGACGGACGACGCCTGCAAGGGACTAAACGGGCGAGCGGCTATTTTTAAACCGCGTGGAGGTCTTTGAGCTTTTTGCCAGGGACAAAGAGTCTTTCGAAGGGGGGTTTTTAGGGGGAATTAAGCTCGAGTGAGTGGGTCTTATTTGCGAATGGAGAGAAATGTTTTGTAATGTTCTTTTTCTGTAAATGTTGAATTAGAGAAAACGTACTGAAATTAGGGGAATTGTTCTAAGTAGCGGAGCTGTTTTCATTAATTAGGTTTTTCGGTAATTCAACATTACTCAAATTTTGGTAAAAGTTGCCATAAACATGGAAAAAATTACAATTTTTTTGAATATTTTTCACACTGCTGGTTAGTAATTTTCATCAAACAGATCACATGATTCCAAGCTTA
The DNA here is from genome assembly GCA_900480045.1 of Eurytoma adleriae. Lineage (NCBI taxonomy): Eukaryota > Metazoa > Arthropoda > Insecta > Hymenoptera > Eurytomidae > Eurytoma > Eurytoma adleriae. The sequence goes on from UXGC01002053.1 coordinate 2,133, forward strand.
CTAAAAACAGTAATTTTTATCGAACCGTTCTCTGTATATAAAGTTGATTTGCTGTAAAGTATATCTTGCAAAAATCAGAAAATATTGTCAAAATTACTGTATTTGTACCAAATAAAGTACTTGTGTAATAAAATTTGCTATAAATTATAAATATTTTTTGGAATTTGTTCTTGCTTTAATGGAGTACACATTATTTTTTAGTGAATATTTTCTCTGTGTAATTAGAGAAATCAGGTTATTCAAGAAACTGTATTTTAAATGTGAGAAATAGATACTGTGTGGGTGAACTTTAATAAAGTATCCTGTGCAATGCTAGTTTTGATTACGACGCTTGAAAATTTCCGCGAAATAATTCTATTGTTATTAAATCAAAAGAGAATATTTCGAATAATATTTTATTACATGCACATCTGCAAGCATTAGCGATTCATACACAGCTACTCTGCGTAACGTAAATAAATTGTAATTAAAATGAGAGAAAGTTTTTTGCACGTAAAGGCGCGATAATTATTACATAAAATGATTAAATGCATTTTACACATTTAATTATGTAATCTTAATAAACCTAAGTAAGCAAGCGTTGCGTAAGGCGACATATCTTGCAAATGCATTTTTCATGAAAAATTTTCATTTCGCACTACTTGTAGAATGCAATCGATATGTTACTTATAAGGACAGAAATTGCTTATGACTTCCGAATATGTCAATAACAAAATGTGATGCACCTTTTTAAATAAGCAATAGTATTTTAAAAAATATGAATAAATGGAAGTATTCACGGAGAGAACAGTTCAATAAAAATCACTAAGTTTCTAGTAATCTTGGGACCATGGGATCCGGCTGGTAAAAATTACTGACCAACTTTGTAAAAAATTTTAAAAAAGTCGTAATTCTTACCAAACAGGTCACTTGATTGGAAAATTACTAACTATTTAGTAATTTTTATGAAACCATTCTCTCCGTGTTTAAGTACCGATTTCATAGACTTAATCCACTGAAAATCGTTTACTATTCTTCCATCAATGAAAAGATTTTTCTGGTATGTCCTAATAAAAACTGGTTAATTTGATAAAATGGGCAAAAAAACGCTTCAAAAATGCTTAAGATCAAGTAGACACCAAGGTTTCCGTTCATCGCGTAATATTTGAGAAAAACCATTGAATTATTGCAGTTAAATTGAAATCCGCTTCTGCCGAAGTAATCAGATGTTTAATTGATGTATCACTTTTGTACTGGCCATCGGCGCCGAAATAAAAAAGAAAAAGTGAATCGAACGGCGCAGGGAGCCGTTTAACGAGGCCGAACCGATCGGCCTACATCCCGGCGATGCGCGGGACAAAAAGTGGCCGGGAGCCGCGATGAATGGGACACGCGGCGAAGGAAGGCTCCTTTTTTGTGGGGCGCGCTCGCCGCGTGAATGGGACGCGCACTCGCGAAGGAAGCGGCGGCGAACGTGACTGGGCGATGAGATGACGGGACGTACGGCGCCTTTTTCCGTGCCGAGCGATGACACGATCCGACGATAGATTACGCGTTACCGTGAGGTATAGAGAGAGGTGTATTATCTCGGCGGAGATGCAACAATGTGTCCGGCTTCTCTGGAACAGGTGAGCAGGCGAGAGGAACGGGACGATTTAATGTGCAGTCGGTTTTCGGTGATGATGAGTGATCAAGTGCGGCTCGAAGATGTGTGGAATTTTCTTAGATTTGAGGCATTACAATGCCACTGCAAGTCATTTTTAAAGGGTATTATTTATTTAATTGAAAAATTTGATATATCACGAATAATAGTTTAGTGGGTAGAGTGGAGAGTGAAATTTATTTGAATGTTTCAATGAATGTATTGATTTTAAAAATTTTAGCAAAAAATTCCTGAAGGTTTAATAAATTAAATCATAGATTTAGTCAATTATTTATTTCATTATTTATTTCATCATTTATTATACGAGGACAAAAATAATGTATTAAAAACTACTATAAAACTAGCACACTATAATTTTAAATTTTAAAAATTTTTTTGATTTTCTTTTATCCTCTCTTTACTAAACATTTTCTTATGCATTTTTCTTCATTCATTTGTTAAATCTTTTGAGTAAACTTTATCCTCGAATTTCGCATACATTTTAAAATAAAATATATTCCAGAAATGCGCATACTTTACGTAATGAAATGAAAGTATCATTAAAAGGAAAATCGCGAATAAAAAAAAACTTTACGTAATACTTTATCAAATATAATATCCCCTTTTTTACGAACAACTTGCAAGTGCACTTTCGAAGAATGCAAAAAGACTTTTTCAGCGTGCAAAAAAAAAAAAAGGAATCACCCACCCGGCGTTCCAGAAACTATCTAAATAAATCAAACGAGCGCACCGCGCGAGCAACAAAGAAAAATCAGCGCTGGAAAAAGGGTCGGGATGCGCGCGGATGCCAAAAAAGGGTCGGAGAAAAACGAGCGAACGGAGGAGGATAAACAAAGCGGGGCGACGTCTCGAAAGGATATTTCTCCCCCCAAGGTTGCACGAAAATAGACGAAGAGGCAGACGCACCGTCATCGCGGGGGGGAGGGAGGGAATCGTAAAAAACGGGGAGACGGACGCGCGGACGACGATGGACGCGGAGAATCGGAAATGACGGCGCGTCGCACCCCGCGGGCCGCTCGGAAACGGGCGGGAAAATTATCGCGGCGGACTTTTACGAGCGCAACGCGGACTTTACTGCTCGGCGAGAGAAGCGAGCTTTCGCGTGTACGGAGGTGTTGTGAAGCTACAAGGGTTAATGAGCGATTGCTGTAGGGATTTACGAAGGGAGAACAGGGAACTATAGATGTTTTGTTGTATTTTTTTTCGTAGAAGAGTGTAAATTACTCCAATAAAGTGAAAAATTAATCATTTTTCAGAAAAACAATCTGGGCGTGATGAACTCAGTTGGTTTAGGTTTTCGAATTATATAAATAATACATTTTTAAAATTTTAAATAACTCTGAAGTATACATTAAATAGAAAATTAAAACTATTTTATATTAATAGTAAATATTGAAACAAATGCTATACTTTGGTTTATTTTCTAATGTTATCACATGACGTAGAAAACGGATTTGTTAGTTATACCAGCAAAACTCGTGCAACCGGGTAAATATGTATGCAGTATATTTTTAGCTGCAGTGCTTTATTAAGTAAAAACAAAATTTCAAGAAGAGATTTCTTGTAAATGTCCTCTTACCAAATGTAAATTTTTATAAATACTACCATTTTGCAGATATTTTTATTAGATAATATACATTTTTATTAATAAAAAATTGCTCTTCTTTACTTTCCACCAAATCAAATAAATTTGTTAACATCGCGAATCCGCTTCACTTCATTGGCGAAATTTAAACCAACGTTAACGATACTTCAATTCGCAGCATCCAACTTAAAAATAAAAATAGGATATAAATCGTCATTCAATAATTTCCGCTGGAAACTTTCGTATTCGTTTAACATTAGCGAAATTACCCTCAATTAGTATTATATAGGCTGGCGCGGCTCTCGTAAATTCTAAAGAAGAGAAACAAATTAATGGCTGGATGTCGCTCGAGCGTCCCGTTCCAGATTCGAGCGAAGCTCGAGCCTCCGCGCGCGCATTAGCAAAAGCGATAAAGCTACTCTCTAATTGGCGAGCGACCCAAGAGTCACTCGACGAAAGTTCTTACGGGCTCTTTACCTATTTATCGATTGCGTTTATCGTTTCTCCAAAATGAAGCTCGACGGTAAACAGAACGAAATAAATAAGATTTTTGAAGTCATCTTTTTTAATGCGACTACCTAAATGGCGTAGTTTTACGTCGCGTAGGCTTATATCTAGAACTTTGAGTAAAGTAATTAAAAATATTTTGTTATTGCAGAATACTAAAACGTAATCCTTTTCAAATAGAATAAAATGTTTTAAAGAAATTTTTAAAACGTTTTTTAAAAATGTTTTTTTACATTAAAAGGTTCTATATTCACTTAAACAAAAAATATAAAAAAAGCTCGTTCTGTGTACGGATTAGTTAAATTCATCCACGTGTAATTGTTTAATGTTTTCTATTTAATGTCACCCACTTATTGAATAATTATTAGTTCTCTTAAGTGAACTAATTCATTAATATAGTCATTTTGAAAAGTTAATTATAACCATAATTTTTAGGTTTTTAAAAGAAAGTTTAATAATAAATTTATCAAAATCAAGTTGAAGTGCTATCTTCAATTGCAAATTAACTATTGTAATTTCTCTTTTTGAATTGGTGAAATGAATCTTGGTGAAAGTTTCATTTGAATCAGCTGTTCATTTTCATTTATATTTAGCAGTGAATCATCACAATTTTCAAAGCATTTGCTGGATATAAAACATCGAAATTAAAGAAAAAAAATCATAATTTTGAAGGTCAGAATTTCGTGTCTGTTCCTAAATTACCTTATAATTATATCAAAGTTTTTCATCTCAAGCTTAATTAGATAAAATCTAATAGTACACACTTAATATACTACCTGTCAAATTAAATTGCCCTAATTAAAATACGCTACTTAAATACAAACATATATCAACTGGCATTTATCATCGACTTGGACCTTGCTATGTAAATCTTCGAAGATCGATCTACAAAAAGAAACTTTAACAATCTATTCGGACAGTTTAAACAAGTCGCCCACTTACCGGGAACGGAGAAGGGCCAAAAGAAAATAATCGAGGCGTCTCTCGTGAAACGCAAGCCGAGGATTTTGAAGAAGAGACTTCCGGTATCCAATGAGCCCGGTGCGGGCCATAATGAGGCCTTTCTACAATTGGCAACGGCCTTCGAATGCTTACTTTACGAGAAGAAACTACGCGCGAGTTATTAAAGTGCCATAAATCGAATTGATAGCCTTTCTTTATCTGCATCTTCTTTTTCATTTTCTCGAGTGCGCGAGCGATCGGTGGTTATCGCGGACGAATACACGGAGATAAAGTACGTTGCAGTAATGTAAAGGAAACTACGTTAAAAGTTGTAGGTGAGCGTAAATATTAATGTCCGTGAATTTACGACTGAGATAAGAGAAGCGGAGATATTGCTCAGACAGAAGCGGCGAGGTTTACTATATAAGATACTGCAAGAAGGTTTTTGGACCACTTAGACAATATTATTGAGCACTGACGTAATAAATGTTTTAACTTATTTTGTGACCTCTGATTTCTAACATACCTTATTTAAATAAACTACCTATAACTATATAAAAGCATAATCCAATTAGAATTACTTGAATGGATTTTTTGTAAGAAATTGTTTATTTATTTATTTGTAATTTAGCGTACAAACGTCCTTAATTCAGTAATTAATAAATGTAACAATTAATAATACAATACATAATGAAAGAAAAATTTTAAAATAATTATTGCGGTAATAGTAGCTAAAAAGCTAATTGTGAAGTTTTTGGTCTTCAGTTTTCTTTATGTAACTTTTTAATTAAAATAAAATGCAATATTTATGTAAGATACGTATCCGCATTTGTATTTCAATTTCTTACGAATATAAGGTGAGAATGGATGGTCAATAACTCGGGCTTTCACCGCTACGTGTCGCAGAGCGAAATTTTGCATCCCTGAATGAAAAAATCATTTTCCAGGTCATTTAAGGAGAACAAACTGTCGACTCTTGGCAGGGATACTGACCACATTACTACTGAAGAAATATATTGTTAATAAAGCATTATGTCTACTGGGCATTACGTCACTTAAAATTGAAATTCACAATTTTTAAAATATCTCCGTCTATTTCCAAACTAAAATTGACTATTTCTGAAAAAAGTGGACGAAAAATCTTTCCAAAAATACTTAAAAAAACTACCACTTTTTACCGAAGTAAACTTCATCTCACAAACGATTACAAACACCGAAACCCGGGTAAAACCAGGGGTAACGTATCTTATAAGAGAACCGTCGAATCGTAGAAGGAAGAACTCGTCGGCGAGGCGGACAATGCTCGTCTCGTGTTCGGTAAACCGCGGCGGCGTTCAATTGCCGGCGAATAAATTACGAAGGAATGCGAGCCGCGGAAAAGGGGGAGAGAAAAACCGCCGGGAAGAAACTATAAGTGGAGCCCCCGCTAGTGCAGCGCCGGGGGAACCACACGAAACGGCCCTAAGAGATTGTATTCGAGAAAAAGCCGAAGGCGCATCGGGAAATTCGGTACGGTATGCATGTAATTGTGCTGTTTTCGTAGCGGTTTTCCAACGAGTTCACCGTACGGGTAATAACTAATTCCTGCGTATTGGTGGGTCTCACTTTTTTTCTTCTTGCTTCTTATTCACTCCAAGTTTTATAGGTTAATTAAGGCGCGGATTTTGGCTCGCTACAGCTGTTTTAATGCGATGCTATAAAAAAAGTGCTTTGTTAGTTTTTTTTCTTAATGATTGCATTAACGGTAAGCAATTTAAAGCATCGCATAAAATACAGTCAATTTCACTATTTTGCATTTAGAGAGTCCTTTTTTTAACTTTAATTTAAAGTTTTCCGCGGCTGTGAGCAAAAAGTAAAACTTGTTCATTGAAATCTATAAAAAAAGCATTTCACAAAATCTTCAATATTTCCAGACCACGTATATATGATCCAAATTTGTCCTTAAATTGAATTTCAAAAATATCAGCCGTGAAACAAGATCAATTAAACTTTCCTCGATACTTCAGCAACCCATCGCTCTCAACATCCGAACAGACAATTATTGAAAAAGATCGCGCCCGTTTAAATATAACCGCCTGAAATCAAACGGACGCAACGACCAGGCAAGGACGGGCAATAAAAAAAAAAAAATAAGTAGAGTCGATCAAAAGGCCGCGCGTGTCGACGTCTTCGCTCTCTCGACGTTCCGCTCCACATTCCTCGTCGCCGCGAGGCCAAGTTCAAGTTCGCCGGGCGAACGGAGAGGTAGCGCTTCTTTTCACCTGCCCCCCTCCTCCCTCGCGCGGCGGAAAAATAAAAGCGGATGCGCACTCGCTCGCAGCGGTAATTAACGATTTGCAATGTTAATCGCGGGCCCGCGCCGCGTGGGAAGCGCGCGCGCCCGGGGATTTCGGAGTCGGCCTTTCTCATCGCGGGGATACGTAGCGGCTGTATACTTACACAAGTGGCGTGCGAACTTGGGCGCATCGCGCGCGGATGAATTTTTAAGCGGTGACACGCATGCAGGCCTGCCCTTTTTTTTCACGCGCCGGCGTCGGTCGGCTTGCTAGCGTCGCTGATGCGCGGCTCTTAAAATGAGTTAATAATAATTTTCAGAATTTTTGCAGTTGTGGTAAATTGATTGTAAAGGTAATAATATGAATGTAATTCATTTATTTCGATGTATTTTGATGTATTTTGATGTGGAAGTAACTTTTATGAGTTATTTGAAGAGTTTGAAGGAAACTGAATAAACAATAATCATAAATTTTGAAAAAATTAGCATATTCTGGCAAATTTTGTTATAAAAATTGTAATTTTTCCAAGATTTATAGTAATTATTCTCGTGTGACTAGTAAATGTCCTCCATTTAAAACAATTGACAGTAAATTTTTTTATTCATTTTCTCAGTGAATAAATAAAAATAAAGAAATCATTTAAATTAAAACCTTCATACATTGCATAAGATTAATTAGTACTATTACCACCAGGTGGATTCTGAGTCTACTATGTTTCCCATTAACAGGATACTGCCTTAATTTGTACAGACCAGCTTTAGACCTGAATGGTTAGTCTATGATGAAAGCTTCTAGCGCCAACCATTTAGACGATTATAACTGCACGGTTGTAAAAAAAATCTTGCAATCGATGAGAAAAATCGATTGAATTACTAAAATCATTATAATCAAACGTTACTCTGAAATAGCAATTTTTTAACAGAACTTTTTACTTCAACCGAACCATAAACCTACTACAGTTTAATTAATTGATCTTTCCATCATCGAAAAGCTCCAAAGCTGCACCTTTCGAGCATTGCAGCAAGATTCCGCCAAAGAAGAAGCGAAGCATATTAAGTAATGACGAAAGCGAACGGAAAAAGCGCGACGACGAGCGAGGCCGGGAGCGCGAGCATACGGTTTCGGACGAACGGACGGAGGATGGTGCGAGTCGCGCGAGGAGAGAGAAGCCGGGAGAACCTGCTCGCAACCCGCCACCTGTCGAGCCGTTATACCCCGCACCGCGCGGAATCCGGCGGAGAGGAGCCTCGCCGACGTCACCGATCTTTCTCTGCTTTTTTTCTCCCTCCTCCTCTTTTTCATTAGCATTTTCGCTTGCGTACGCACAGTGTTGAACCGATTTTCGCGTTATTTTTTCAACTATCATATCTTCGAGATTTTTGGTTACAGATTAAGTGTATGATTTAGGTGTGAAATTGGTATTTTGTAGATTTGTAGAAATCTTGAGTATACTTCTGCAATTTTTGTGCTTACTGAATATACCTGTTGATGAAGATTTTTATGTGGTAATTGGAGGTGCCGTTACGCCGCGCATTCCTATAGAGGAAAAATCGAAATATTTCCAGACGTTCACTGAACTGTACACTGTATTAGACGAAGAAAAAGAGGTGTATAATCTTATAGTGAAATTCTTCACTTCTGCACCTCGTTATTTGCAAGTATTTGCAGAAAAGATTATTCGTATTCGTACAACAACCAGTTCTCTATTTAAACAATAAAAACGTAAAACTTTCTCTACGAGAAAGTAAAAAATTCAAATTAAACAAATTAAATCAATTAACAGAGTCTTTAAGCACAGAGGAGCAGAGAAATTTGCATGTAACTTCATTAATAAGGAATACAAATCACGTAGGCAATAAAAAAAATGTTTAGAGAATCGAGATATCCTTCGCAAAAAAGGTTTACATTTTCGGCAATAAAATTATAAATTAAATTTTTTAATTTTTAATTACACTTCTAAATTTCAAATGAACCCAGCAGCTATAATTTACATCTACTGAAAAACCAGGCCCAGAAAATTGCGTCTACAAGGAGCAGCAGAGAAAAAAGAACAATAAAGAGCGGTAAGAGCCATCGTGAATGAAAAATCCCGTAAAACGGCGCTCGACGAAAAATTAATCGGCGTGCGAACGCGCGCGGCGGCCTAATTTTTCGCTTCCCGCCGCGGCTTTTCCATCGGCGGAGTGAGAGCACACCGCGAGAGGCGCGCATCTATGGGAGCGAGTTTCTCCCGGCGGGGCGATTGTTGCGCGCGCGGGTATCGACGACGGCGACCGGGATGTAGAAAGCCATCCGGGAAATCGAAAGTGCAGCGCGCGGCAGCTTTTAATCGGCTCCGGGATCCGGCGCTTTTTTTCTCGCCGCCCGCGGCTACGTGCTCCGCGTTTTGAGCTCGTGCTTTCGCGTGACTCCGTAGTTTGCGGAACTTTTTTCCTGGTTAAGTAGTTCGCCGTTTAATTGGTTGACTCTTTCGATTCGATTGGGCGCGTAGGTAATAAAATCGATACTTGGACAAATTTTAAACGTGCGTTGCACCCGGTACTGGGATACTTTTTGAAAACGTGAATACGTTTTTTTTAAAGTAAGGCCAGTATCTCTTTTTTTAAAATACTGCAAATTACTCTGGCGCAATGATTTCTCTGCATATAGAGATCACTGTAAAAGATTTGGGGACAGAAATTAAAAATATTGACCTGAATAAGGTGATCATTTTAATTTTTTCATGAAAAATAAAATTTTGTCAAGAAAATGAAAAGTAATATTATGATTGAACATTAATATTAAGCTTACATTGACTTATACTTGAGTACCCTTTGATTAAGCAAATATGCGTGTAACGTCAAAAGAGTCCTATTTCCCAACGTAACCAAATACCGCATGACCCTGGGTGAGTCAGTTTTTTGCCAAAAATTCGATACTCCTAATAAGAAGACTTTTACCTGCAACTTTTCGCAGAAAAATAATCGAAATATGAGTAATTATTAGACACTCATAATATATTTAATAAGTTATTGTTTAATATTTTCTGCAATTTTTAAAAAAATTGTTTTACTAATCTATATTTATTAAAGACATTAAAATTATGTTTCGATTATATAATGATGATACTACCTAATGTTGTTTATCACAGTTGGATAATCTATTTTATGACAGTGAATGTGATTATTTTCTAGAATTGTTATTTATGTCAACGTGATTATTTCTAGAATTGTTTTAGATCTGTATTAGATATTTAGATAAAAATGATTACTTAAACATAATAAAACAAAGATTTTTTGTTTACGATTATTTTATCAAAAATTCCAAATACACCTAATCACATACCTTCTATATTAAAATTGCATCAAAATCTTACTCAAGAAAACAATTTCAACCTGCCTCCGCTCTCATACTATTAATAAAAACCTTAAGGACCTCACTTGTGACAGAAGATGTGTAACAACATCATAAGGTGATTCTTTAAAAAGAAGGGAAAACAACGCAACCGTACAAAAAAGTGCAAGGGGGAGCGCGTTTCATTTTATCCGATCGAGATCTGCATCGTCATGGGTGTCGATTGTGCGGTGCACGTCGATTACATCTACACCACGGCGAAGTCCCGGTAACGAGGACGTTGTGTGCAAAAGCGGCGACATTTTTTTTTTTCTCCAGGGACGCGAAAATGAGTTTCGTGGACGAGCGCGGGGCACGGCGCCAAAAATTTCGAAGGAGATTTACGCGCGCGCCGGCTAATGATAATGACACACTTTTTTAGCGTCGCGCGCGCTGTTTCGAAGGCTGTTTACCGCCTGGGATTTACGGCTGTTTGCGATGCGAGCGCGAAACGGCTTCCTTAAACAGAGACCCCGACTTCTCGCGTAATTTATTGAAAGGAATTTTTTGCCGGCCGATATACGGGCTGCGAAATTATAAATTTTATTGAAATTATTACACTGTCGATTTTTATATCATGTTTTAAACTTTGTGTATTAAGAGGTTGAATGTAGTTGAGTTGGAGAAATATTGTAATTTTCACGATTTTTTCATAATATACATGATTGAAACATGAAAAGCCATAAAATGTATAATTCACATCGTTAAAAATTAAAAAATTTTGCATTGTAGGGAATTTACATTTTATTAAAATAATAAGTCGCTTTTTAAAATAATATGGGTGATAAACCGGTTCTCCCCTTCCTAAATCTATAAAAAAAGGAGTTGAAAATTATGACCTACTAACTATACACGAAGATGACCAGGACTTGGTTTTCTGGATACTTACATGAAGATGACCAGGATCCGGATTTCGTCCAAACTCTGTCAAACGATTCTTTGATCCAAAACAATAAGCACGTGCCTCGAGGTTTTTGTAAATGAATCCTAGTAACGAAAATAGGAGAATTTAAAAAAAAATCTAGAGGAAAATAAAATACATTTGCGAAAATGTTAATTACTCTGGAACTAAGTCTTTCAAGTAAGCATAAAAATGCAAATAAAGTTAAACATAAAAGCTACAATTTGAGATTATCAGATTAAAAATCTTTACTGCGGCTCAAAAATAATAAAGAATTCAAGATTCATTAAAGATTAATAATGAAAATTGACATGAATTATTGAGTACAAAATTTATTTAATTCTTTTATTTATAGGTAACTTTTGAAACAATAAAGATTTGTTAATCTATTAAATCTTTCTTGAAAATTCAAGACGACGACAGCTTTTATGCTCCACTTTATTTTGATTTTTGATGTGCTTGTACGTCGTTTAGTTACAGAGCAATGAATATATTTGCAAATTCATTTTTCCCATGAAAAAATAAAGATTCTCGTTGCTAAACTCCATTAAAAAAATATCCTAAGTTACGTGTCCATTAATATGGACCAAAAAATCATTCCTCAGAGTTCGGGCGAAAATCAGAACCCGACACCCTGGTCACCTCACCAGTCCCACACAAAATCCACTATCTAAAGTTAAATTAGTGAAAAACCACTATAATTAGTGGAATTCCCCTAAAAAATAGTGGAAAGTGCTTCACTATTCAGTAATTAGTGGAGCAAGTTCCACTAATTTTAGTGGGTTTTCACTAATTTAAGGGGATCCTCTACCAATTTTGGTAAGAAAACTGAAAATTCACCTTTACTCGTGCATAATTACCGAGTTTCGCCTGTGATAATATCCAAACTTTATTCATCAGACAAAAAGATGTGGAAATTTTTTTTGTTTAATAAATTTCACCGAATGGTATTGCGCACAG
>UXGC01002054.1:0-14292 GCA_900480045.1 Eurytoma adleriae
TAATAATTGACTCTAGTTTTCAATCTAGTAGTCGGTGTACTTCAAAGTTAGTTCATTTTATAAAAAAAAAGAATTTAACATTTTTTTTAAATACTTCTTAGTTGTATTTTTACCGAGTGATTTTCATAGAAAACTCAGCATTTTTAGAGGATTTTCACTTTACCCTAGATCTTCCGTCTCCCTTATAACCTATTTGAAATTTGACATCTTAAATACGTAAGTTTCACTCTACGGTAGAGTTGATTTTCTCTTCGAAAGTAGAGTTAACCGTTGTACTCTAAAAGTAGGGTTAATAAATTCACTCTACTTCACTCTAACAGAGCGATTGTCACATCACTCATACTATGAGTGGAAATTCACTCTACAAGAATGGAAATTCACTCTACAAGAATGGAAATTCACTCTACAAGAATGGAAATTCACTCTACAAGAATCGAAATTCACTCTTAAAGTTTTAGCGTGTTGCATCGATACTAGTATTAACAGAGGGAAGTATGCTGAAATAAAAAAATCGCGCGCGATTGTAAAAGCGAGGATGCAGGTGCGGCGGGTCATTGCGTTTTGACGGGCGAGCGGAGCGATAAGAAAGTGAGATTCCCAGGATCGGCATTGTTCGTCCGAAACGGCAAAAGCACCGTAACTTTTAAATGGCAAAGGCTTTGCAACTTTTGAGCCGGGGGACACGGACGAAGTAACTTGGCAAAGGCTCGCAACAAGGCCGACGGCAGTGACTTGCATCTTGACGGCTCCCCGGTTGCAAGGCTTACGCCCGATTCGCCTCTTGGATGCCCCGGGAAATAAATTCAAGTGCATCTTAGAGTTTAGTTTGCGTTAATTAACGTTAAATGTATAGGGTTGCGTCTTTTTAACGGTGTAAATTTGGTGCGTCTTTTATATTTATGTACAAAATCTTGTAAGTAGTTTGTAAGCACAAAGTGGCCAGTATTGATAGTCACTGGACGGATAATGACTAGTTTTATTGGCCACATTTTGATCATAAATGTACTTCTACATATTCTAAAAAATACTTCTAAAGGTATTTTTTTGAACCTTTTATTTCACATTTTTAATGGCTAAGAAAAGTAGGCTATTACTACCGATAACGTGGGGAGAAATTTAAAGTGTTACATTGCGAGGTCATCATTTTCTAGCTATTCTAAAAAATTTAAATATTTGTTTTGCATCTTAAGTAGCTATTAAAAATGTCGACATTTACACCAGGAAACATTTGGCTATATGAATTTGAAATAGTCATCGAATTTTCGTATCGAAAGATCTTAGAATCTCATTCATAGTCTCACTCATAGTCTTCTAGTAGTAAGACTTATATAATGAGGAGACTACATCACTTTCAAATACAAAAGAAGTGTCATTTCATCCCAGACCAGTGATTTTAGTCTCATCAGTAAATTGGTATAGTATATATTTTATAGGCATATCTATTAATGGTGAATAAGTAAATATCACTCGAAGTATGTAATAAAATATTATATCCTACAAGTCACCTTTTAACATCAATTCAAACATCACAATCGCGGCGGAATTGGCTTGTATGTGCGTGTCCATCGGTCGTGGCGCGAATACTTAAGTTTGGGTTACCCAAAGGCCTATTCTTCGACTCGTCTGTCGCGGGATCGAAAAAGGGCGTTTCATCCCACGCAACTTTTTATTCAATTCATTTATCGCATCGATGAATGCGACCCCGTCTCTTCCCCTTTTTTGCCTCTTGTTCAAGCTTCCTCATACTTGGTGGACGAACGACTTTGTTGACTTTGACGTTTCTTTTTTGATGGAGGCCCGTTAAATTGGCGCTATTGATACTTTTTTTTTTAAATATAAAATTTACGGTGTACGTATACATTTAGCGAATTGAGTTTGGAAGTTTTTAAAGCTAACGACAAACAAAATTTTGACAAATTTGAAACTTTTGCTGTGTATACTTCTAAACTGCAGAAGACACATTTGCAGTTCGACTATTTTGACAAGTTTATTATTCTCTTGATGAAAGTTTCGAGCTTGCGCCTGGAAAAGTAAAGTAAATTTTCGTGCTTGCTTCTCACCCTTATATACGGTTGTTGTATGTGTAACAGAAACAAACATTGGACCATTAAAGCAAGTTCGAAACGAAATTGCTTCCACTTGTCACACTGGAGCAATTAACGTTTAATATTGTTCTTCCTAAGATGCCATAATATTTGTCTTCCCAGTTTAACATAAAGCGAATGGATTACTTTCTTGCGTCGCATCAGCCAGTCCTTCGATTGTCTATTTAAACGACGCAGACTTGAAAGTGTTCAAATCTGCATTATTTCAAATTTATTCTTCGAAAGATTTTTCAAATGAGTGACACTCATCCGCGAGTCTACGCACTCCAGAAATCACTGAAAAAGTTCCAAAAGTCTTCCACTGATTTCTAGTAATTTACGAAGATTTAAACGTTTGATAATCATTCTCCCAATCATTGGAAATCAATGAGAGTCTTTTAGAAATTTTTCAATACTAGGTGAGTTTGGCCCATTTCTGGGGCAGTAGAACAAGTGTATGTGTGGTCAGCCAAAGGGCTAGGCCGGTTCTGGGGCAGTAGAACCGGCCTAGCCCTTTGGCTGACCACACATACACTTGTTCTACTGCCCCAGAACCGGCCTAGCTCGCCTACTTTCAATGATTTCTGAAGTGCCATACTCATCTCACTATCTAGAAAATTTCCATATCCCAATCGTCAAGAGAAAAAAGTATTGGCACTACCTGTTGTCAAGACCACGGAGTAGGGGGGTTTATAGACTAATGAAATAATAAGCAGCGTCTATCAGGTGTCGTCCAAGAAGAAAAAAATCCGTGCAGAGAAAAGAAGTAAGTTAACTTCGAGACGTCGGGTGACGACGACCGTCTGACCCCTTTTTATTAAGACGAGGGTGCGTCCCGCTATTTTAGCATTCGACACGTGTTGGGCGTCACCTCGGGAGACAACAAGAAAGAGGGTGGAGGGAGGACAGCAAAGCTCAGACGAACAAGAATTTGTAACTTCTCTATACACATACTTTCACTAAACTAATTATAAGCGATACAGATAGTGGGTAAGAAGCCGACGAGCTACTTATGCAAGTGGTCAAAGTTGAGCTGTCCCTGTATTACTTGAACTGCAGAAAAGAGCCGGGTAGCATTTGAGAGCTTGCGGAAGCTTTGAGAATGTGTCAATACGCATATTAAGGTCAATGTGCAATGTTCAATGAAATTATTAACGTTGAGACACTTATGTGTCTCTATGTGTATTTCTGATATTATGCATGTAAATGTGTACACAGTATAAGCGCGCCTTTGACATCGGAAGGACATACGTTGCGATTACTCAATCACGATGAATAGACCGATGCTGAGGTCCGGTGACTTCAGAATTTATGCGGTTCAAAGTATACGCGTATGTTTTCTTCTTTAACCGAGAGCGGGGTGTTGTATATTCACGCGAGCGTGATTTAGAGTCGAAAGTTGGAATTGGCGTGTCATGCGGTTCTTGCAATACAAAAGTACTCGATATTTCTATTTTGGATGATATAAAGTACGACTTTTTTTTCTTAAACTCGACTAGGTTTCTTACTACCGACTTTAGATAGTGAATATTTTATTCGATTATTATTATTTTTTTTAATAAAAAGTTATTGCTGCTGTGAGTAGCTTTTTGCACTTACCGTTTCGGCTTTGTTTAGAATTCACTGTATAACTTATTGCATTAAAACAACCCCTTTTCATCATCTGGTTACGCTGAAGCAAACATAAAGAAAAACTGGAACTCGATTAAAAAAATGAATACATTATTTTGTTCAATAATCCAAGTTTCTAAGACAAAAGCTCCTTTCATTCGCTAACTGCAATTCATTAGCTTTTTGAAAAAATTTACAAAACTTGACATTTTCAAATAAAAAAAAAGAAAAAAAAAGAAACCGCTGAGATCCAACGGTGAACAGAGTAAGTCAAAGGTGGAGGTATTCATCAATCAAGCATCCACTTCAGAAATTCAAGGAGAGACGTGGAAGCTCAAATGTAACCATTTCCACGCGAGATGCGTCAAAGAGACCAAAGTACCTCATTAGCGGCTTTGGTCGCTATAATGTCGGCATTTCTCCTCTTCCTCCTCACGGGAATGATGTTCGCGTATTACGGCCCAGTAGATAGAGCAAGAGGTCACGCCGTCTTCTGGTTGTTTGTAGTGAATTACCAAGAGAATGCAAGCTTTTGACAAAATTAGTGTAAACAGTTTTACTTCCGGAGTCAGTGTTTTAATTCTTTGCTATACAATGTAAACTTTAATCGAACTTGGACCAATCTTGGTCCAAACTTGGTCCGTACGTGTACCAAACTTGTATCAAACTAACAAACTTGCACTAAACTTGCGATAAACTATCACCAAACTTGGACCAAACTTGGAAACTAGCAGCAAACTTGCACAAAACTTTGATCAAAATTGGTTCAAACTTGGTTCAAACTTGCACCAAACTAGCACCAAACTAGTACCGAACTTGGACCAAACCCAGACCAACCTCATAACCAAACTGGATCTATACTTGCACCAAATATACACAAAACTATGAACAATCTTGCACGAAACTCAAATTTGATTATTAGTCAAGTCTGTACTTAAAAATATTCCATAAAAATCTAGCATTCACTTGCATCAAATTCTTACAGTTATACTTTTTCCAGAACGCAATTTAAATGTCTGAATAGTTTTCTAAACAAATAACAATATCGTATCGCTTCAAGTACACACGTAGTAGATAAAAAAAATTTATTTCAATAGAATAAAACACACTTATAATAATAAAACCTTTAAAACTTCACCCGCAGAAAAGTCGCACTCGAGCGTCGTCCAATAAAATTTTTTACGCAGACGACGCGCAATTTCCTCGAGTAAAAAATAGTAGAAAGAAAGGAAGAGCGACGTGAGCTCACGTCTTAGCTTCACGCGGGATCCCAGTCTTTCACTGTAAAAGAGAGAAAAGTGGGTTAATAAAAATTACGCATCTCCTTGTGTGAAACCGAGAATGAAGGTGGAGGTTGGCTCGGTATTTACGTTGCAAACTGATAAGGTCTTCTATGCCGTCTGGCCACATGAATAAAAGATGCGCTCGAGATTTTACCACTGCATCCTCAAATACTGACGTGGAGATTTCATTTTTGAATCTAGAACTATCTTATTGCGCGAGTAATTCAACACTTCAAATTTTTTAATTGAAAATTAATTTTAATCGAGGGAAAATACTCCAATGGAAAAATTTGCATTTCATTATTAACTGTACTCTATTATTCTCTCATGATTTTTATCTTACAAATATTAAAAATAACATTCCGCAAGTCTATAATAAAGTGTTAATTTTACTAATAATAATTAATGGGTACTATTATCTTAATTTTTATCTGATCAACTGGAAGTACAAAAGTGTCCTATCCAACTGTCATCATTGTTACGGTTATCTTGGCACACTAAATTAATCGCAAGTAGTTGAATGATCGTAAAAATAATTGGGTTCGATGACCGGAAAAGCAACTCGTCGCTTTCTATTTTTATTGGTCCTTTACCCGGCAGTATACTTTGGATCATTAAAACGCGCCGTAACGAACTACTTTAGCACGCGTTAATAATAATTTCCAAGTAATTACTAACTACGCCAGATTTTAACGAACTCGTTTTTATTTTTAATTCCCGCGCGTCATTCATTTCATTAAATTTCTGTTTTCTCGCAGCGTAACACCCCTATTAGCCAACAACATTTTCTGATCATCCACGTGAAATTTACACGTAGAACATTTCTCATTAAATGTATGGTCACTCGGTTAAAAAAAAGGGAATTCGCATAAATCGAACTGAATGTTCCGCTGGGAATCCAATCGCATTAATTTAAAGTTCGCCAGTGGGACGCATTATTTACCATTGGCCTTTTCACTTACTTCGCAAACTCGGCTGCATTGAACATCAGATAAGCCAGCGATGCTCTCGCGAATAAAATACGGGACTTCGAGCGCTGTGTGTGTAAGCGTACAGTACGTCGATGGTAGGAAATTCGTAAATATTGTGTACTCGTTATCGACGTGTTTTTTTCGAGAAAATCGCCTCTACGACGAAGTGAGGCGAGCGAGGCTTAGCCGTTGAAGAGGCCGAGCACGTACGCTGAGAAATATACGGTAATCGGTACGAATGCTGGGTCACAGACTGGATTTTCAATTTGTTTTCGGGCTGTTATATAGGTATTACGTTAAAAGCATATATATAGAGTCTGGAATAATCTATTTGTCAAAATTGATTTATTATTTTTTTTTTAATTGAATAAAGTATCTTTTGTATCACCTTTAAAATATCCACAGTCAAAATCACCAATATCTTCAAAATCCTCAATAAAAGCAATGCAGTGCAAATCGGAAACGAGCAAGGGACACTCGAAACCTATCCAATCGTCGAAAAAAACGAGAAAATCCGAGACGCCTGTGATAAATACGGAAGGAAAGCTCGGGAGCTTAGCGCACGTACGAGGCGTAAAAAACTTGACAGGCGCAGCTGTCGGCGACGCCGCAACGTGTGCCCTTTTTCATCCGGCCGCCTGGACCGCCTCCAAGGATCGATGGTCCTTGATTCGAGCCGTTCCATCTGCATTTCGTCTGCCTCTCCTCCCCTCCCTCTTCCTCCTCACCTCCTGACGGGACGAGATTGGCTCGAAATTGGGGTCGGTCTTGTTTCGAGGTGCGTCGAGTCGAAGCGATCTCTCGTTCCTTTTGATTTTTCTGCCTTTCAAGTTGAACGTCGGCGGGATACGTGCCCCGAAAAAAGGTGCGCCAGATGAAAAAGTACATTTCATCTCGGGCGCGAAAAAGAGATGTGTCGCCGAGCAGGGTACTATCTACTGGTAAGTAGATGAAGCCGTGTTCGGTAAGGCATCGAATAAGTAAGTAATGTCGGCACCTCATTTATGTGAATAAAAAAATACTGATCTTGATTTCTGTAATAAAATGATTGATTTACATTAGGTCAATAGAAATATATTTTAAATACGTCAGTTATGGTTCTCAATATATCTGAATGAAGGTTAATGAACTCAAGTAGAAACAGCGAGGTATAGTCCGGCACGTGTATTAATCAAGTTTTATCAATCATTTCTGGTACATTTTATATTATTCTGTAATATTTTATAAAAAATAATAAAAAAAATGTATACTTCATTTAATACTAAAAGCGTAAACTGCATAAAATAACACTAATATAGAAAACAAACAAATGTCTGACCAAACTCGCCTATATCTACTGCGATGTGCTGTTGTTATCTCATTTCCAAAATAATTCCTAATGAAATTTTAAGAAAAATATGTCAAATTATTTTAAAATCGACAGTTGTTATTATTCTATTAATAGAAACTTTAATGAGCACAAGTAGAAAAATCAGGGTATAGTCAGACACGCGCTTTTAAACAAATTTTCTAAAAGTTATTTATGGTAAGAGTCTCTTTTATTAAAATTATTTTTCATACTTTATACAACAATAGAAATTGTATACACAATTCAATGCAGAAATCGTAAACTATATAGAAAACAAACTAATGTCTGACCAAACTCATCTATGTCTACTTAAATTTACTTATTACTCTCGTCATATCATAATTAACTTTACAAACTTAACAAATTACAAGATGTGGTACAGCCGCATCTACTCTAAATTTCTTTTTAAAAATGAAATTTTTGATTATCGGTTCTCCCCGGTTGTTACATTTCAATTATCGGCTTCATTTTTCCTACAAAAGCGCCTCGCTCGGATTAAATAATCGAGGTCCATTGGGCGCCACTGCGGCATTGGTGCAGGATTGACTTTTTGAAAAACCTCGGCCAAACGAGCGTTAACGCGCGGTCGACTGCATTTTAACGGGTTGCGAAACGCAGTAAATACCGCGCGAACAAATTTGGCGATCAATTAATCGAAGTGTAAACGGATCTCGCGGGAGTTTGCCTACGCGTTGTTTGAGCGCGCATTCGCTATTCGTTTTTGGAAAAAAAGGGATTAATTTTGAAAATTACTTTTCATATCGCTTCATGAAATCTGCTTTTTCGATTTACCGCACGTTGGTGTTTATAGCTTTATCTTTTTTTCATCGAGTAATGTATTTTTCTTTGAGTTGGTGGAGATCCCGTTTTTCGTTTGAAAATTGTTTTTCATATCGTACATCAAGTCTGCTTTTCTGTCTATACCGCACATTGATATTCATCTGCATTTTTTTTCTTTTTTTAGTAACGAATTTGATACTTTTTGAATTTGTGGTGATTGATGTTTATAATACTAATATTTTATTTCCATGAATCTAATTTATCGTTGAGTACGAAATTTTCCACACCTCATTTAATATTGAAAAAAAATTTATTTGATCGCCGCGAAAAACCATCATTTACAAAAAATAATTTCCCTGAAACTTTAATACGCTGTCTTCTCATGAAAAAGAAAAATTCATTTTTAGAATGAATTTCACACTCATTTCTAATCTCGTAAAATCATTCAAAATTTCGTAAGTGGCCAGTCCAAATTTCTCCCCTCAATAAAAGAGCTACAAAGATAAACGAGTGAATGAGTTTACCTAGCGATCGAACAATAAAACTTCGCGAGCATATCATCGCGCCTAGACTGCAGGCGTCGTGTACCGCTCGAATTTTTTCTTTCGCCCTCTCCATCAATCTTTCATCTTCGAGAGCCGACTGCGCTCCTATCCCCCAGGCCCTCGAAGACTATTCTCTCCTTTTTTTTGTTCTCTCTCGCGCCGAACTTTCGCCAAGTCTTCCCGATTCGCCGATTTTCACACGCCTGCACCAGCTAAACGTCGAAAATAAACGACGCTGCGGATGAGTGCGACTTTTTTTTTCCTTCGCTGTAGAAAAATAAATCGAAGGGGTCGAGATGCGAGGTATCGATACAATGAAATTAGCCTGCGTTAACAATTTTCTCGTGTGCGATATATATCGTTTGTGGGGAATTTCACGAATTTCCCGCTTCTGCAATAATCATATTTCTCGGCTAACAAACCATACGTGTACCTAAAGGTTTACAGTGTAAATGAAATTCTGCTCATTCCGACGGCCCGCGTATAGCTCTTTTCAGAATTAAAAGGGTAATTAAAACTCGTACGGCATTTCAAAGCTTTTACGTGCTGCGTTTTATTATACTATGAATTCCTGGAAAAAGTAATGATTGAAAGGAAATATAATTACTGTTTAATTATTACTTCAAATTGTATATTTAATCTGTTAAAGGTAAAATGAAAATAAAATAGATGTTTATAAGCAAAAATATTAAAAAAATATATAAAATTAAAAATTTTTCTGCTTATTAATTGCTAAAATTCCAAAAGGCTGTTCAGTGTAGAAAATCTTATTGGAGTCATTAGAGATTAGTCATAAAATATTGTGCATAGTTATTGAAAGAAATACCGTGAAAAACAAAATTTGAGTAAAACAAAATGCAAAAATGAAAGTTGGACAATAGTATTAAATTTTTACAGCTTCGTTAAGTGGGTATTCATCGGTTTCATAAATTTCTAGATTACTTATCATTACTTCCCAAAACTATTATAAGGTAATACAATTCTCGTTTTAATAAGTATTTTTAAATAATCATAAAATTTTCATGAGAATGTGTAAACGTTATAATTTCTTTTAAAGATTATTACAATTTTTATTAATTCATTGAATTTTTGTAATTAAGTAATAAAGCTGATACGTAAATGAAAACTCAATGACGATAAAAAGTTTATCTTTCCGATATGCATTTACCTTTTAAGGTGCCCTTTAAGTAGCTACTCCGCACGTCAATAAAAGTGAGACTCAACTTTGGTATCGTTAAAAAACCCCTATCTGATCTTCAAAGCAATAAACTTTTCACCGTAACTTTTTCCATAAAAAACACCAGATTTCAAAAATTTACATCACAAATGTCAACCTCTCATCTAATCAACCAGCACAACATCCGAGAAGATACCGCTATCGCACCTCCAAGTAACCGCTAAAAAAGAAACATCAAACGAAAAAAAAAAAGAAACAAAATTTACCGGTTCTCCCGGCCGATAAATCACACCGCCCCACACGCAAAACTAAACAAACCGCGTCGGAATGGCTTTTTTCCGTCGGAATAAAAATCTCGGTTCCCCCGTGACCCTCGGAATAATCGGCGCGACCGTGAGGCAAGGCGGACGCACGAGCTGCCGGATTTGATTTCGCGCTCGGCCATCGATAGCCGGGGGGGAGGGGGAGGTGGTGAGTATCGCGGGGCGGCGAAACGTCAGCCCCGGCGAGTGGCATTAATTTCGGCCGAGCTACGCGCGCGAAATCGACAGCTCGGAAGGGGCAGGGGGGGAGGGCTAATGGAGCCCGAGCTGCGCTTCGCGACACTCGAGATCCGACCACCAAATATTTCCTTCACATTATTTCTGCAGGAGCGACGGGGGAGATTTTCCCCGGGGGAGCGCGAGGACAGTGTTTTGAATGGAGATAAAGTTTGACTTGGTGAGGTTGATCAGTTGTAGGAGCATGTCTTTTATTTCGTGGATGTTTTGCGAAATTATGTTGTCTGTACTATAAAAATAATAGACGAATAATCGATTTTTCTTTATCGAAATTCGAAGTTGAAAATTTTTCGATACGATAGATGTATAACGAACTGCTGGGGTACGAACTAAGGTAGATGTAAAAAGAATTAAGTGAATCAAATGATAAAAGTAAATGTCAATCAACCGCTAAAGGGATCATATGAAAAAATTTCAAGATAATCTTTTTATGCATTTGAAATTTTTAGACTGAATGTTTATAATAATGTTTTTTAATTATACTCATTTTAACACACAAAAATTAACCATAAATTGGCCAGAACTAGTTAATAGGAATTAACCATAATTAGCCAATTTATGCTTAATTTTCTACCGTGAAAATTTCTTTAATTTAGATAAAATTTCAATAAATTAAATCTCAAAAAATAAATAAAAAGGAAACGTACGAAACTGAATATTGTAAGACACGAAAGCTGGTATTAGCCGGACATCCTCGAACATGACAAGTCGGAGCGCAATGCAGGTGTACGATGCTAATCTCGGCGGGCCGCGGAGAAGTCGCGATAGGATCTCCAGACCGCATTGCAGCCAATAATTGTGTTACGTAGCGCTTCATGACACCGACGGCCGGCCTTCCTAAGAGTTGCTTTACGATGGCCGCCGGGCGTTATAGTGACCTACTCGGCCTGTTCCACCGGATTTCGACCGGCGATACTACCACCACTGAGCAGGTAGATGCATTCACGCCTAAGATCCCCCTCAATCTTAGCCGAACTTTTCCATCATTTTGATTTAATTCTACTTTTCGAAATTAATTTGTAGAATTCTAAATTCTATATTCTATGTATAATTCATTCTACATAGTATTCTATATTCTACGTATAATCAATTCTATGTAGAATTCGCTATTCTTTGTATAATTAATTCTACATATTAATTTTACGATTATTATTTCATTTTGTATTTATTTAAGTTTTTAGACTTGGAAAATGTAAATTTCATTAAAAGTGTTAGTCGCAGTGAACTTTTACTTAGAGTCTTGTATTGAAAATTTATGAATTGTAAAGAAAGATCGAACTTGGGTCATTGAAATAGATCATTCGCATGATGATTGTATGTGACACTGCAGCTTCTCTATTCATGTCACACAAGCTGCTACAGTTCCCTTATACCCACTGGCGATTGATATACGGAATCGCTGAGTAGCCAAATTCGTGTATTGCATTGTAATTACACCTCATTAATTCAATATCGTACTCACGTATCAATAGCTCCTATTTTATTGATTGTCTGGCTAGAATATTGATAGCTCATAACTTTTGGGAACTGAAATTGATTCATTGATTTTATCGGACAATGAAACATTCGAATGGTATTGTCACGATAATTTGTTAACAGTAAGATAATAAAAGCACTTCTATGGATTTTCAGCGTTGAAAGCTAGTTATTAAAAATTAAAAAATATAATCATATTCGAAAAGGTTCCTTTATAATTTCAAAATAAATTAATTGCACAAAACTTATATAAGACTACCATTTAATATAACACCTAATAAGATAACTATGTTTAAGACGTCAGCTGCAGTTGTTCTGATATCTTCGTGAAGTTTAAGGAGTGCAAGTAGCAAAATCTTATTATAGTCAGACACGTATTTTTAAGAAGTTTTTTAAAAGTTATTTCTGATAAGATGATCATTTTTTAAATCATTTTTCAAACATTAAGCAATAATAAAATTGTAAATTTAATTTAATACAGAAATCGTAAATAATTTCCTTAATACTACTACAGAAAATAAACAAATGTCTGACAAATCTCATCTGTAAGTACTTCGATTTACATATTACCTCATTATCAAAACAATTCCTTGTAAACCTTTAGAAAAAATCTTTCAAATTATTGTAAATTACACCCGTTTTATTATTCTGTATCAATGAAGTACCTATGAAGTTTAATGAGCGAGTTAAGTAGAAACATCCAGATATAGTCAGGCATACGTTTTAATCAAGTTTTCTAAATCATTTGTAGTAACAGGTTTTCTTAAATTATATTCCATTCTTTATTCAGTGATGCAAGTTTTATTATACTTCATTTGATACAGAAAACAACCATGCGTCTGACCAAACTCATCTATGACTACTTCGATTTTTTCCTTATTATTCCATTATCAAAAGAATTCCTCATAAATCTTTTGAAAAATCATTCGAAATACATAAATTTTAGAAAAATCACTTACTTAACAAACATGCAGCGAAATTCGCAAATTCGGAATCCCCAGCAACCCGGCGGAGTTGTCCTGCTCCATCCAATTTCCGGCTGCGGCCGGTGCGTGCACGACTCGAGCCACCGAGCCCTCAATTCGCCGGACCGCGCGGGGGCCTTTATTAAAGGCGGGCCGCAACTGGAGCGCGTCCAGGTGGCTCGTCGATTCGCGTGATTCGATTGCCCGCGTCGTTACGGCGCCGCAGTTTCCACCGATGCCTCGACTTTTCGCCCGTGAGTTTATGGGGGAAGGTGTCGACGGCTTAGCTGTCGGTATTATCAAATTTACGGCTTCGTTTGCAAATAGACGGGACCGCTGCTTCTTGATGTTTGCTAAGTCGTTTAACGAAGTTGTGAATTTGACTGATTTTTCGTGTTATCGATTTTTCGTGTTTTTAGCGATTTTACAAGATATGGGATGCGTAAGTGAATATGACCAAAGAGCTGTTAGTTTACTTCTATAGTTACATTTATACTTACGTTAAATGAGTTAAACTTTTAAATAAGTTAAAACTTTTGCGATACTAGTTGTGAAAGTTTTAGATTATCTCTAAAATTACATCCTTATTGTTTAGTTTTATTAAGCCAGTATAAATGTTGTTAGAAGGTTGAACTTTAGTTTCCAGCTTAAAATCATACAAATATTTTGGGTATATGCAAACTACAGAATCAATTTAATACGAAAATCTCAAATACATTTTACCACGAAATACATAAATCCTTAAAAACAACTTTAATTAAAATAATTGCATAAAAGACTGAAAAATATAAAACGATTACACGGACACACAAAAAAGAAAAAAATTCAAAATCATTTCAAGATCAAATTTTGATATTACAAAAAGGTAGACTAACTGATCTAGGTCGTGGGAATGGGATAAAATAACGGAGTGAATAAAAATCTGAAATCAATATTACCATACTGTGTTACGTAACAAATTTAATTTAGAAATGTCCACTTAATATTAATTCTAACCTGGTAGAGGCATTCATGTAACAGACATATATTTTTTTCCGTGCGTCACGTCACAAGTCCGTCAACAGCGTGCTATTTTCTTAACCCCTGTCTCCTTAACGGTAAAAAGCGGGTTAATGCATCGCATTAAAGTAACATGGATGCAAATCCCCGGCGGGCGACGAGGGTTGCTCAAACTCGGAGGCTAAAGTAAACACGCCTCGCGGCGTCGCGAGCTGAAAAATTCGATGTAACGCGATCGAAGTGCGCGCGGCCATGAATATTTGAGCGGACGCGCGTCTCCGGGTACTTTTTGACGCGGCCCGAACGGGCGGGTCTCCGCGACGACGGCCCCTTTTTTTTCCTCCTCCGGACGGACTGCGACGTTCCACGGACTGCGCGGGATTTAATTAAGAGGCACAGCGAGGCGCATGAATAATTGAGCGAGATATACGGGTAATTTAGCCGGTCGGCGGAAGTCTTCGTTAATGCAGGCTCAAACGTCGTTGTCGTACGG
>UXGC01002056.1:0-10000 GCA_900480045.1 Eurytoma adleriae
GATTCGAAGATTACTAATTGTTTAGTAATTTTTACAAAAAAGAATAGTAATTTTTATGAAACCATTCTCTCCGTGTACACGGAGAATAAAAAACAGTCAAATCTACTTGACAGTCACGTTTATTTTACAGGGGTAGTCATATAAGAGGTTACATAGTAGAATGAACTCGGATTGTCATGTAGAATTTACATGACAGTGTAAATAACTGCTCGGTAAAAAATCTAACTACTCAGTACACTTTAAAAACAGAAATTTACCAACTTACACCATAAAAATCCCAATAGCCCACGTTTCATTTCCTGAAGCTCCGAATAATTATTACACCCCAGCAATTTGTCATTCGAAAGCTCCGACGATGAATATTCCGCAACAAAGTTTGAAATTAAAGGAGGACTTCCGGTGAGCCGCGGTACAATCAACTTGGATGAAATTTTCTTTTCCCTCATTCGCGCAACTTCGAACGGGACGGACATTGAGCGAGAATCCAAGGTGTACCCCGGGAGAAGAAGAGTCCCGTTTGCGTCTGCGTCGCACGTCTGCGTCGGGCATGCCGCCAACTTGATTTGAAGGAAGCCAACGGCGATAGCCACCCCCGCGGCTTAAGCCCAGGTTCAGCTCCGCACCTGGTGCACCTCCCGCCGGGACGGCGTTTACTATTCTTAACGTGCAGCCGGATAATCTTACCACTTTGCTCTTGTTCTTTGTTTTATTGTATCTCTTTTTAAACAACCTTATCTTACTTACTGAAAAAACGTACCGTTTATAATGCTACTTTTAATAGATCATGAATTTCATATTTTTCATGAGCAAGTAGTAAAAAGCCAGTTTAGTCAGACGACATTTGCATGAGCAAGTAGTAAAAATCCAGTTTAGTCAGGCGGCATTTGAATACTAATTTCAAACATTAATTAGGGAATTTATCTATACACTTTATTATTTAATATTAAAATTGAAAAATTTTCAGTGAGTCATATTAGAACTGCAGAGAAATTCTTATTCTTTAAAAATCATATAAGCTTATATTGACATTAATTTAACGAGTTGAATAAGGCAAGGAGCATAAAATTGAGAGGAAATTTGTACAATTTGAATCAAGATTTATTCCATGCCTGGTTACAACTTATTGACAGTAACAAATTTACATAAATTGACTGACGCATTATTACATTTGATTAGCCCCTTTATATGACTCGGCAAACTCTTTGGAGTATTTCTTTGGAATAGGAGTGCCACTAATCACTAAAATAGAAAGAAAAGTAATACAAATTAATGATTATATTACTTATGCTCTGTTTTTTTAGTTGTTGCAGTTTTAATATCATTAGTATATTTTAACCTCTAGTGCCAAATGTATGTATGCTATATTAAATATTAGGTTTTAAACTATTCTTATGTAACTAAAACAAATGTTACACGTCTAAAAACATGAGTATGTCAGATAAATGTAATACATGCTGATGATTTTTCGTGATCAAATACCTAATTGTATTTTAATGAAAAAATAAAAATTTTGTGGGTAATAAGCTGATTCTAATTAAAAATCTATTTGCAGTGAAAATGTATTAAAGTTTTAGTTTAATAAAATACTACTTACTATTGGTCATTGCAGCTAGAACTAGCAAAGCGAGAGATAATCCTTTGGTAAACATATTGACTTCGCCTTACTGAAGACTATATTTTAGCGGCTCGTTGTTGCTGCTTAAATACTTTAAAAACGAATGCGTCACACTTAAATTAGTTTTTAACAGTTGTTATCACAACTAGTTGTAAGGAAAATACCGATAATTTTTTTTCGAACTTTAAAAATAATATTTACAATTGCGCGAAACTCAGTTCTGGAAAATTCGGTGGGTTGGACAAATTCATTCATTACAATATTATTGGGCTTTTTAGGTTCCATTAAAATAGTAAACATTTCACAGGAACATAAATGAAAATATATTATAAAAATCAGGATTAATGAAATTTGGCAATTTTTTGGCAAATTTTTTTCCAGAAAATAAATTAAACAAAATTGTTTTAAACTTGCATAGATAATGTGGTACTACGTAAAGCAAAGATCATAAAATTGAACGTAAATTTTTACATAATCAAACAAGGTTTATTTAAAGTTGGATAAACATTTATTACAAGGAATTCAGATTAATTCATGTAAGGTTTATTTTTTTTGTTTATTCATTGACATAGCTGGAATGGGGCTTGCACTGGAACCTGGATGGCCGCTAATCACTAAAATGAAAATAAAAGCAATTAACAAAATAGTTATGTTGGAGTACATTTATTTTTCTGCTATATACTTATAATAGCTTTAAAATTATTCAGTACATTTTTTTCTTTCTAGTGCTGGATGTAGTATAAAGATATAATCAATTTTACGTCTTAACATTTAAAGAAAATAATTCATGGATAAAAAAAGGATCGAAATTTTTTTAATTTTCTATTTAATGTCAAGTACCGGCGTAACGGGATTAAATCAAACAAGAATTTTACGAATTACATAAAATTACGACGATTCAGACATTAAAATTTATTAGATATCGATTTGTAGGAAAAAGTTATGAAAATTTTAGTTGAAAAAAATATTTCTTACTACTGGCCATCGCAGCTAGAACTAGCAAAGCAAGTGTTAATCCTCTGGTAAACATTTTGACTTGACGATATCGAAGACTATTTTATCAGTTGGCATTGTTGTTGCTTATATACTGCAGAAATACTAAGATATGCTATACTTAACTGATGTTATCAAGGCAATTACCGTTTGAAATGCATCGCTAATTTATTTACCACCTTTCTTTTCTGCGCAATAGTACTTGCAAACAAAAATATGTTCAATGCTTGGTTAAAATTAAAAGTAGTCTTAAAATTATTCTTGGAATAAAAAGAAGTAACAATAAAAATCTTAGTAGTTTTTTAAGATTATTTTAGGTACGATGGACCAGTTTCATCTTTCCTCGAATATAAATAAGAGGTCGAAATTATCTAACCAAGCTCCTTAAATGCTATTATCAATACGGCTAAATTGTTTGCGAACTCATCGTTTACGCAACTTATTATTGCAATAATTATTACAATTACCTTAATGCGCGTGTAACGGTTCCGACCGGGCGATTATCGGGTGTAATGTACTTATTAATTTATGTGTGTACTTGCCGTTTTCGCGACTTCCTGATGCGCAGTTATTATTGCAATTATACATATAATACAAAATGTTGTTATTTGAATAGATAAGAAATGTAACATTTAGAGACGGGTCTTTTAAATGTTATATAAACAAACGTTGTTAACTGCTTTGAGTCATATGTTTTTTTTTTACGAAAATTGCTGGATTGTAAAACTTTATTTTATTGCTCTATTTAATCCACTCTATTATCCTCACTTAAAAAAACGATGACAGGGTGTTGTGAAGCTTCAAAGAAAGAGATTTGATTTGATAATGGTTAAAGATCCGGATGATTGGCGCCAAAATTCAAAACATTGAGGCCATCTTGGTCAAGTCAATGTTTCTCTTGGTCGACCTTTTTAGTTCCTTATTTATAATCGCTTACGGAAAATCGTAATCGCTAATCATAAATGCAAACAATTTTTTTCTATGATTAGTGATTACTAATCATAGTAAAAAAATTGTTTGCATTTAATAATTATTATAAGTTACACGATATATTTTGCCAACAGGGCAAGGAAAATAAAATAAAGTATACGTAGGTATGCATATTATGTCATTTGGTCTAATATGTTTTGAAAGACAATGTGAATTAAAAAGAATTCTGATAATTAAATATTCTTCTAAAATTTAAGAAAAGTAGAGACGAAGTAATTGAGCGTAGAATTTTGCTAGTAAGCTTAAAAGACACGCTGCCCATTTGCATACGCAAGTAGTAATAACCTAGTTTAGTCCGGCGACATTTCCCGTACATCCCTATAGCATGATTTTAATTAATATTATTTTCAAACATTAATTAATGAATATATTTTAATAGTTTCCTTAAATTAAAATCACTAATTTTTTTAAACATCATAAAATTTAGCCGTCCATGCAAAGGTACAGCAAATTTGTATTCATCTATCAGAATCAAAATGCACGCATCGAGGGGTGTATTTTACCGTAAAAATGACTTTTATGAATAATTTGAAAATGTAAACATACACAAAAATTAAGTAAGTACTTCTGCGGTACTCATTTTAAATTCAGATTTAATAACACGTTTTCCACCGTTGCGCATGTACCGGGAGCCTTTCTCTTCGTTCAACTGAATCCTCCTGTTTCGTTTACTTAAGCTACACCTGAGCGACTTCGTTTTGAGGTGCCTGTATCACTGGCAATTTATGGCCTGTCCGGGAAGGAAAAAGTCTTCTCTGGCAGTAAGCACCTGGAAATGAGTTTCGAAATCGCACGGCACGCTGGCAATCGCTGAGCGGTTCTTCGCGCCTTTAACTATTCCGGGCACGTGAGTCGAGCCAGCGAATTCCTTAGAGATGTGTCTCCCTGACGGTCGGATTTTGACGATGAGATTTCCAATTTTAAAGGCGATTGTCATGTTTTTTTTGGAGTAATAAGTTGGATTGAAAAATAAATTTTTTTTTGTAGTTAATGTGTAAATTGAGCTTGACATAGTCCATTCAGTTTAAGACACTATGATTTTAGCGAAATCACCATAATCACTTATTTACGAATGATACAAATTACTAATGTGGGTAGAGGAAACAACCAACAATTTTCCTATACTTGTACACTGAGGTAATAGCAAAATGCTATTCAATTAAGATAAACTTAAATTTGTTCAGCGATGTCCAAAATAATACAGAAGTAAAATCTTCTCGTCACCAGGAGTGACAACTGCCCGAATTCTGGATTTCACTAAAATTTTGCAGAGTAGGTGACCCATGAATACGAATAATTTAATTATATCTGGTAATAGGAAATACTAAAAAAGTTACTTTTTGCAATTATTACTACTGGACGTCGCACGAAATTTTGATTTTTCTACTTATTTTAACAAACTGCACCCTTGTTTTTCTCAACCATCCCTTAACTTCTCCAGATCAATTTTTTTCGAATTGTGTATTTTTATACACTCTAAACAAAGCCTAGAGTTTTGTACGTTTCTCTACATTTTTTTCTCACTTCTAATCCGTGGTCATTGTCCTTTGTTATGAACCAAGTTTGGTATAAATTATAAACATAAGTTCACTGATTTTCTTTTCTTACTGTAATTATGTATAACTTTTGAACCGATAAAAATTTTTAATCTAATAAATCCCAAATTATAGCTTTTACGCTCTACTTTATACTCATGCTTTGTACGTTTTTGCGCAATTTTTAATTTTCCAGGAATTAACGAATTTCCTCTAAATTTTTCAATATTTCCCATTCTTATTACTAATCTCCACGAGACAAAATCCCGAAGCACTTGTTCATTATTTTCCATCAAAGAACTGTTCTGAAAAATTTTGATCAAATCCAGGATCCTACCCTTACGAAAATATCCTGTAGAAAATTCTGTAGGAACAAATGCCCTATAGGAAATCCTATAGGAATTCCTATAGCTTTTTCGCGCTAAAAAACCTATAGGATTTCCTGTAGGTTTTCCTACAGAATTTTTTATAGGAAAAGAAACCTATAAAAAATTTTATAGGAATACCTGTAGGAAAACGTATAGGTTTTTTTAGCGCGGAAAAACCATAGAAATTCCTATAGGATTCAAGGTTTCCTATAGGCGTCCTATAGGGAGCCTGTAGGCAATCCTATAGGATATTTTCGTAAAGGTAATGTTTGACACTCTCCTGGTCAGTAAAATACTATATCTAACAAATAAAAACTAACTTCTGGTCAAATATTTCCACAGTCTCCAATAATTTCTCAACAAAAAAGGCAACCAAGCCGCACAGCTCAGCGAGATACCGTAAATAATAACTGGACTGCTGTAAACCGAGAAAAGTCAGGCTCCCCGGTTCTATCCGCGGGATTTTTACGGCGGTCGGCTTCGCGGGAGAAAGGAAAATTCGTCGAAGACCGGAGGACCGACGCCGCGGACCCCACCTCTCTCCGTCCTCCTCGGCGTCCCTTCCGACTAAAATAATAAAATAGAAGGGCGCGCGGCCCGACGCCGGGCTTTATATACGCGCATAAGCCTCCGAGGCCGCCGGCGTATAAATATACCTCCGGCGGCGGCGGCGCCGGCCAATGGGGGGCAGACCGGCGCGCCGGTTGGAGCCCGGCGGAGGTGGAGCCTGGCCGGGCCGACGCCCCCGCAGCCAGGTGGAAGGCTATACCCCCGCCGGCGCCAGGTGAGCGGTGTACCCCTTTTTCGGCGAGTGCGCCGGCGCCGCACGCCCACGGGGTCTCTTCTTTTCGCCGGCGCTGACTTTTTCATGCCTCCAAGATGGGGATTTTACGGTGGGAGTGGCTGCTGCGCGACTTTTTCTGAGAGAGAGAGAGAGGAGCGAGCTTTTAAGCGATTTTTTTTTGGGGGGAGGGATTTAACGGCGGCGGCGGTAATTACGTCATTCGAGTGATGATGAACCGGGATTTACGGGGATTTGGAGTAATGAAGGGCCGAGGTCGCGGTGGCGACTTTTTAATCGGGTTTGACGCGGATTTCGGGGAGAAGTTAAGTGACGAGGCATAAAAATATGAACACTTTCTTTTCAGGTGTTGTCTATGATGAGAAGGACATCGGACAATGAAATTTCGGTGATTAAGTGATTCCTAAAAAGATTTTTTAAAAAATTCTCTATCAAAATCCATTTGTAAATTAGATTTTGAAAAACTTACGAAAAAGTTAGTTTTAAGTTTACATAAACGACAAAATTTCATTAGATAACATGTTCGTTGCGGGATCCTCATAAATATTTACGATTTTTGAATTTTTAACGACTGGTATGGTATCACAGCTTGTTTCTCTATCCTCTAAATTTGAATTAATGTAATTTGATGAATATAGTGACACAGGTCCACTTATTTAATTAGTGGACTACTTTTAACGCACAGAATATGTGACTATTCACATAAAATGAGTGAAATCACAGAAATTTCATTGATTCAGATTTAGAGGGTAAATTTTTTGTGATGTAAAAGTATTTTTCGTTTTATAAATAATCAATCGCCAGCAATAATTTTTATTTGAGCAATAACAATAACATTAACAGGAATGACATTTTGGTTATTTAAAAGACCAAGAACTTAATATTACTCTAGATACAGATTTTTCAGTCTAACGAATAGGTAATGTATATATAAATCAAAAGTAATACACTGTTTATGTCACTACTCATATCAAATTTCACTAAGTCAGATATACAGAGATTATTTACGAATTATGGTACACGAAAGTTTATTTTTTTTTTATAAAAAGTTGAAAATATTTCGAATAATATTTCTGATTTTAATAATGTAAGATAAGACATAACAAAAATCTTCTTTATAGTAAGCAAAGGTAGTTTGCTCATACTCTCGAGATATCCATTATTCAGAGCTTTCAAGAAGCGAGAAGATGGCGGAGCTCATCTAATCTCTACTTTGCAAGTAGCTTTATTTCATTTTTAATATTTTTCGAAAAATATGAAAAACTGAATTATATCGTCGCTTCCTACAAAGACTAGCACTTCTCAAAAAAGCCCTATTTTTAAATGTTGTTTTCAGAGTGAAATAAATTTGTCTAGGACCTCAATAACTCAAAATATCAGTTATGCATGATATTCTAAATTTGACAGGTTCTAAATAAGTTTACATTAGTTTAGTGCTTTAAAAATGACTAATTAAAGTAGTTATTCCTATAGAAAGCGACGATATTATCCTTGCTCTTATATTCAACAATAACGACGAGATAAAAGATTCCCTCCGCCTCAATAGATTCCACGATACACTTTCGACTCAATAAGATCCTCTCACACACTCCATCCCGAAGAACAAAAGCCACAC
Source organism: Eurytoma adleriae (assembly GCA_900480045.1). Taxonomy (NCBI): domain Eukaryota; kingdom Metazoa; phylum Arthropoda; class Insecta; order Hymenoptera; family Eurytomidae; genus Eurytoma; species Eurytoma adleriae. The sequence goes on from UXGC01002056.1 coordinate 7,919, forward strand.
TCCGACGAAAGCTCATTAGTAAACAATAACCCAATCTGATCCTCATTACCCTAATCAATCACCTCGCAGACCAACCCCATCGACAGCCAATGAATCTCGCGCCGCGTCGCCCGAATCTTCCGCCTCCTCGACTCCTCAAAAAAGGAACCCACCCCACCGGAAGGACAAAAGCAACAGAAACAGAAAAAAAAAGCCAGTCCGAGCCGGTGATAAAGAAGCTGCCGAAGCGGTAAAAAATTGATCAGCGCGCCGCTCCTCCTCTCATCGGGCACTTCAAACGTCACGTCGGGAAAATCCATTCTCCCCCCCCGCACCCCCGGGGGCACAATAAGAGCGCGAGTCGCGCGCGTTCGATGCAACAATTAAGCCCCCCCGCCCCCGCCCCGACGAAGTGGGAAAAGCCCGGGCGACGGATATCGGGCATGTCGAGGCGCCGCGGCAACGAGTGCGTTAATAAGGCGAGACACACGGGGGCCGCGCGCGCGCGCTTGAATTGTTAATGAAGTAGGCCAGAGCCAGTGAACTACATCGGGAGGTTTTGTGCCGGCCGACGACTGCGCGTTTTATTTTTTTTCTCCGGTGCACGGGGCGGGGTGGGATATTCCCGGTGCACGCTCCAACGGTTAAGGTGCTATTCTCGGGCTTACTGTCGATGTTTAAGGGATGCTTCGATGTGTTCTTTTTTTGGATGATGCCTTTTTTTCGTGCATTTTTTATGTTATACTACTTGTTCTGTTGAAATAGCCGAAGGGTGGAGTGTTAGGTTTGTAAGTGTGTAAGAAGATTTTTGTATTTTGTATAATTATAAATAAATCATAATTTAATATATAGAATATCGTTAAAATTTTTATTGCATAAATATAGGTACCACTTAAAAGAATAGTAGTTTTCGATAATGCAACTTGCACATTGTGCACGTCAGTATAAAAGATTTTTTATCGGTGGTTAACAATATCTTTATCTTAAAATTAGAAAGCAGTAGAGCAAACGATATTTTAAGATTATCTTAAAATGCGAATTGAGAAAGGTTTAATAATCAATGTTCCATTATGTGTAGATATTGATTTTAAACTCCAGTGTAACACTTTTTAATGAAATTCTAATTTTATTCTGGAGTTGATATGTAACACGTTGACGTGATCTACTTTGGATTTTTCGATTGTCAAAGTGAAATTATTACTGTAATTCAATTACGCTTTAACGTATCTTTCAATATACCTTCACGTATATACCTAAATATGAATTCTTAACTCCCCTGTGCGTAATTCTCAAATGGCTCATCTAAAATACACGAGTTTTCTGTTTAATCCAAGTATAGGAAGATAAAAAACATTATTCAGTATTAAAAAAGTTTTTGTTTACTATACACGAATATATACTGCAAAAAAATTAACCAGAAGTTGGCCAGAATATGCATATACTGGCCAAATTATGGTTAATTTTTTTATAGGGTATACCATTGTATAAAACACTTGTATTAACATATTTCTTTATCGATAGGCACGTTTCCTACAGTAGCAAATAATAACAATAAAACACAAGAATCATTATAGTAGCACATTAAAGTTATATAATTATTATTTTTTAAATAATTCACAGAAGATTTTACAGTTTACCTATCATACTTCAGTGAAACATACAAAATTTTGTGTGTACTAATTTTCGAAATATTTTCTATTTACTAAAAATGTGCATGTGCACCCACCATCAAACAGCCTATTACAGTGACAGGAAAAAAGTTATGAAAAATTACTATTTTTCATAACTTTGTAACGAAATGAACTACTTGATATAGTAACAAATTTTATCCGAAACTTTTTAAAAAATCGTAGCGGGATATCAAAATAACACTTCAAAAGTTGCAATATTTTGCAGATATATATAACCTTAATTATTTAAAGATATATGAACTTTCCCTAAAAGCTATGTACATCACACCATTAATACAAACATAGTATTTTTCTTAACCCACGTCTCTCAGTGCACGTAATCGCTTCCTGCATTCTCCACTCCGCATAAAAATTCCACGAAACAATTAAACCCCCTTTCGAAATTCATCACCCCCGCAGCAAAAAAGAATCT
>UXGC01002057.1:0-14268 GCA_900480045.1 Eurytoma adleriae
TCTAACATCTACAAATTTTGAAGCAACGTTGCAATTATTTGAAAAGTTCCAGCAGAATCAAAGGCCGCCGAGTGTACGTCTCTTACGCCTAGATCTCAGCTTTTAGTGAATAGATTTCCATTATACCGAACTTACACGATGAAAAATTTTAGATAAAATTTATCCATAATTTTCATTAATTCTAAGAAGATTATTACTTCATCTAATTATGTCTATACAATATTTAATTTAACATACAATATTTAAATTTTCCGATGAAATTCCGTAAAAATAGCAGGAAAGTATAAAAAATTGCTTAGTCTTCAGCATTTCTTTTTTTAACTAAAATTTCTTCCAACTTTCGCGACACGTAAAAAGGCAGCAAAAGAGAAAATTTGTTGAACCTTTCAGCATCTTGCAGAGAGAAACTTGATGTAAGCACCTCTTCACCGAGACCACGAGTGCACGGCTCACTGTGTACGCATCGAAGGATGAAGGCTATGAAAGAACCCACCGTCGTCGGGCGCAACCACTACCTGACAACGTCCATGGGAGTTTCGCGTTTTTGCGCGCGGATGCGGGCCGACTTTCGCGGTCTGTTGTATTTTTAATCTGGCGCAAGGCCTGGCGACGCTCGACCGAGCGGATAATGAATGTCAAAGGCACTCCTCGCGTAATTCGTCGTCGATTTTAATTTTAATCAAAGCTCGTTGTGCGATTGCTGCCTTTTTTATGTTTAGCTTTTCCAAGGACTTTTTTTCAGCGCGTTTCCAACGAGCGTTACTTTTTTCAGTGCATTGCTTGCTGTGGTTCTAGCTTTCTGACAAGTGAAAAGTGAAATAAATATTTTTATATTTTTATATTTTGTTTAGAATTTCTTTGTAATTTTCAATAATATATGCGTAGTGCTTTTGTGAAGTTATACAACTATACATTTAATTAATGACATACGGTTGTAATATGGTTAACGCCGTTAACGGTATAGTAATATGTGCCGCGTATTTCTTTGAAAAGCGTATATACTCGCAACTTTGTATAATAGAGTTATACATCTTGCGGTGTACACTCTTATATACTTCCATAGTAAGAGAAATTAATGTTTAAATTCATAAAAACAATTTATGCTATTAAACATTAAAAAAATCAGCAGTAAACTCAATTTTACAAAAATAGAGTTAGATTGTTATTTCTTTAAGCCACATTTTTTTCTATAAAACATAAACATAAAAGTATAAATTGAATGCATCTTGATTGTGGTTTATTTTGATTTATGTAATAATAAGTTTAATTGAGTTTATCTGAGTGGTTACATTATAAAATTATTTTTCGTCATCTTTTCAATCCTTTTTATAATTATTTGAAATATATTAATGTTCGAAACGCTAAATGAAATCTGTTAGTGTTCGTAGGACGCGATGACAAAGTGAAGGAAGTTAATTACCTTAATAGTTTTACAGATATCGATAAAATTCCTTGCTGTTTTGAAAACTCCTTGGTGAGCCCACTTGCTGTTAGGCTGCGGGAACTTAATGCCTTTTAACGGTTTTGTCTTTATGACTTTATTTCAGTACTAAAATTTGAGGAAAGATTATTTGGAGAGCATTATTCAAAGAAATTTTTTTCTCGGAATTTTTTTCCTAATTGAATATCCCGTTTAATTTTTTTATGACTGTACTATTTCAACGTGAGCATATATTGGACAAATCAACATTTTTTCCATAATTTAGTGCAGCTATGTTTTGCTGAGCGATGAATATGAACAAAACTGGTTTTCAATATTTTGTATGAGATAGATAATGAACTCTGACATTAGCATAAATGAGCAACGCTCGGCACAATAATATTCAAAAAAGCGCTTATTTCAGTTACTCACATTTGCGATTGTAATTTTCTAGAGTTTTCGCCGTGCTTGAAATATTTATCAATAATAAGGGTTATTTTGTACTTTATAACGAAGAAATTGAAACCTGACATGTTCATGAACTTCGGCACGGTAAGTAGCTAGCAGTACTATGCAAATACTATCACATAGTATGTTGAAACTTTTGCGGATTATGATTTTTCTTTTCGGATTACGCAGAAGTTTATTATTCAATGTTAAAAATATTTATTTAGTTTTGTTTTAGATGATTTCATATTTTTTTTCATAAGAAAAGCAATGTAGATACGAAAGTCCTCAGAAATAAATGTACGATTAATTACTATTTATTAGAAGTTACTAATCCAACAGATGACAAAGCACAATTGACTAATCTAAACTCCTTCATAATTTTGCATAATAAAGTAAAGCTCCATTTAAATTATTTAAATACCTGCATTCATCGGACTCAAATATCACCGAATAGTAAAAAGCACTCGTATAAAACGTTTCGTCAGTAAAAAAAAAATCATGAGCTCTATATTCGAGAATTAAATCGAGCACTCTCTTCTCACCCGCCGCGAGCGAATGAAACAAATGAAAAAAAAGATTTGTTCGTATCACCAACTCACTTGTCGCTGGACGTACTGGGCAGTTCGTTGTACACGTCCGCGTGCGTGACAATCGTTGAGTCCTTCATCTTCATGTCTCTTTACCTGACTTCTCTGCCTTTTTAAACCGAGGTATATAATAGACTGGAGGTTAAGATCGCCGGTATCGAGCGGTCTCACGTTCGCTGCCCATTTTGCCCGTGGGGCTTGAGACTATCGGGCTGATTATTTCGCGCGTTTTTTTAAAAGCCGAATCCTGACTTTGGAATTCGTCGTCGCTGACGAACTTATCCGATGCGACTCGCGAGTAAATATGAACAGAGTCAGCGAGTAACTCCGGATGTGGTAGTGTATGCACGAGGCGCTCGCGAGAGTCACTGCCGTATGATGCGAGCCTCACGAGACCCACCAATCGCAGACTGCAGCCGAGAGAGATAGAGAGGGAGAGAGAGAAAGAGATAGAGTTAGAGAGAGAGAAGAAAGAGAGGGGGAGTGAAATAGAGAAGGAGAGAGAAAGAGAGAGGGATAGAGAGGGAGAGAGAGAGAGAGAGAGAGAGAGAATAAGAGAATAAGAATAAGAGCGATTCTGTGCGCGCAGCAATCATGCTAGTAATGATACTGGCATAAATATAAGCATATTTTTTCAGTCTGCACATTTCAATGTTCTCGTTTTATTCTTTTTTAATAAATCTTCTAAAGAGGTTTCTTCTTTTTATGTTTCTGCCTGGAATGAATGAAGTACATTTAAAAACATCGATGCACTCTAATATAAATAAGATATACATACAAAATAAAAATAAGATACACATGTGACCCAAGAATTACAAACGTTTAATATTTCAGTAATTAGCTTCGTTCATTCCAGGAATACAGAAAAATGGTCTTCTGAAATTTTCAGCTCATTCGATCAAATGGTTCCAAAGAAAGTCTACGGTAGTTAGAGTTAGAGTTAGAGTTAGAGTTTTCATGAATCGAATCAGATAAAAAAATCCACAAGCTTGTAAACGCTTGATAAAGAGAATAAAGAAATATAGTTTTATGAGCAAGTACAAGTTTGTTGGTGTTATAATATTTTAATTTATTTTTTTTTCATTTAACCCATTTTAAATGCAGTACTAATTTAAAAATAAAGAAAATAAAGATCATTTGAATAAAAAACGTCAGGGATTTTTTTTATTTTAAAAAAATTTTTCACTCACTGGTGAAAATTAGTTCTCCGATGGGTTAAACTCTCCTTGTCAGATTACGAGAGTAGTATTTTTTTAAATATGGTTAATTAATTACACGGCAAATTATCATGAGCGCAACTAAATTAGTTACCAAAACATGGTGACTTAGATGGGTTGACCTGGAGCACGCCTGTCTCGTGATCAGCGCATCTGCATTAAACGTAATTATTAATAAACGAGATAATTATATAATTATATATCAATCGCTGGAATTTAGTTTTCACGTGTACTCGAATTTGAGAGGTTCTTTTGCGGTGATGGAGTAAAATTAAATGTATATCATTTTAATTTTTAGTGTTTTTTTTTCTATGCATTTTTAGTGTATTTTTGATCTTTGCTTAGGTATTGATGAGAGCAAGTAAAATTTTCTATTAATAACAAAATTTAAGTTGAAATAAAGATGAAAACATTGATAAGTACATACAAGTACCACAAACTTTAGTAATAATGAATTCTAATAATTAAATTTGATATTACCAAACGAAATTTTCAAAATAGTCTTTCTGATTTGTATAAACTGATAAAAATTATGCAAATTTTATCAAAGGTGTCAATTCCTTTTTCCGGGAAGACCTTGAATTTTGTAATAAATAAATTAGATATCGTTACCATTAGGATAAGAAAAATTAAATTTACTTAAATTACTCAGACATTTCCGACAGCGATTCATTAAACAAGTGAGTAAAAAGGAAGTCATACGCACATAGTAAGAAGATATTGATATTTAGTCTCTCTCTGCTTTTCTGATTTCGCGCGGTCTCATTAAGCCCACTCTCTCACTGTAAGATCAATTTACGCAGAGGGAGGTTTTTATCTAGCGGCGCACTTATACCTTACGGAGTAACTTTCCGCTCAGTGAATTCCGTCGATCGGTGTTTTTTTTCGCAAGCTATTACCGTTTCTTCTCGTTAGTTCACGAAAACATCGGTAAATAAATCTTTCGATTTAGTTGATTTATTAGTTTCTTGTGAAAATCACTTACACAGTTACACACACATGCGTACAAACATTTTATACAACTGGATGTGATATAACTTATATTTTTATTTAATTCTACGATTAAACTGATGAATTTTCTGCACAAAATATTTATTAAGAAAAATTGAAAATAATAATTAATGATATACGTTTGACTTTAGAAAAATTGAAAAAAAAAGTTACAAAGCTTGGTCGACCAGAGCATAGTTACCGCTAGAGCGCATGCGCGCATGTTCTTGCAGCGGCAAACACGTCGCCTGCCGCGAGTAAGCACACGCTATCGTAACCTAATTGTTATGTCCTGGGGGGGTTGCTCTCGATAAATAATCCACTCTTTTTATCCTTGTCTAACACATGTAATTTTGTATCTTTTGTTTTTGTCGGTCGTGCTGTATATCTATCGAGAGCAGGGGCCCTGGATACACCAGTCGCGATCTAGGGTTACTCTACAATGTAGACCACCGATTCCCGCGGAACCCGAAATGCGCCGCGTTCGTAAAATTCGGATGCTCGGTTTCCGATTTCCATTTCGCAGCCTAAATAATTAATTAATCGTTAAATTAATTAATTAAGGGGCAATGGGACGTAATATAGCCCCTTTTCTCAGTTATTTACTTGAAACAAAAAGAGTTTCAGGTGAAAAATTATAATATTATATATAAATAGTATATAACATTTTTTAATAATTTTTATCCAGCTGGAGTCATGACTCGATCTGGAACTCGAGATATCAGTTGACGAATATATTCTTTTCCTGTGCGTCAACTGCAGAATACAATTTTCAATCAATTTTAGAGACTTGGCTTAAAATTTTTTTTTTTAATGTCATTTAGGACCAACGCTATTTGCTAAGGATAATCAATTTATTTCTACATTAGGGCAAAGCAAAGATGTTAAAAAATGGAATTTTTTATTTTTAATGTGAAATTTAAGACATCAGGTATTTAATCCAAGGGAAAAAATAACAAACTAATAGCGTTGGCCCTAAATGACATTAAACAGACATAAATTATGAGGCTTTTTAAATAAAAGCGTTTTTCTCGAGTTTTAAGTCGGCAACCCTACACTTTCAATAAGAACTACTCACAATCCCAAGATATGCAACTTTGTTCGCTGTATAAACTTTGATCACACCAGGAGGGCATGTGACATCAACGAAACAACAATCTCTTCAAAACTTTTTCATGGTGTTTTTTGAACCTAAATATGAAGTTTGATACCTGTAGTTTGACTCCATAGACTTTTCTTTCTTGTACGGAGACTTTCCTATACTAAACTCGACCAAAGATTTCATACTGTTTACTTAAAGTAATCATCGGAACCTGGGATTATAAGTTCTTTTTATCGAAGGTGTAAAGAAGCTAGTGTGTAAATTTCAGACAAATCTGTGACCGGGAGGTGAGGGCCTGTTCTAGTGAGTATAAATTTCGAACATTATTAAAGAAAAAAAATATCATAGAACGGAAATATTACAATTTCAAATTGTAAATTTGAAACTATAGATAGATAGATTGCGCTCGGATGATGCCACAATACAAAGGACTGCATCCATAAACGAGATGATTGTACATAACTCCCGTGGGAGGCAAAAAAAGGTTGATTCAGCAAACATTTCATAATTACTTTATTTACACTACGAGGTACGTGTTAATATCTTATACCCGATTTATTGATTTAATTTCAATAAACTCACTTAGCGCCTTGAATGATCAGTTCTCGTACCGATCCTGTACCTTTTAAATTTTGTATTTTTCGTGCAAAGTGAATCGTGAGGTTCTATTTCTATATGTATTATGTTAATATTATGATTCACAGAGCATCAAACGCTAAAGCTAATTAAAAACAGAAAAGAAATTTATTATAAAACTTTCAGTACACGTTCACACGTACACCAACACTTGTATAAAGTAAAAAGATCACAATAACGAAAAAATTTAAGATTAAAAATTACATGATACAAAAATAAAGCGTATCAGTGGAGGGAGAGAGGGTGATATATCACTGCTAGGACTTTTTATTGGCGGACTTAATGGCCTCGCTGATCTGCTCGTTCTTGCGAACGAAGCTCCAAATGTCGTCGGCGAGGAGTTCGGGCTCCTCCATGGCGGCGAAGTGACCGCCTCGCAGTGGATGCGTCAACTGAATTAAGTTCCTATAGCGCTCTCGCAGAATGGACTCGCTTTGGTAGAGAAGCTCGTGTGGGAACATAGCGCATGCAGTTGGCACTTCGATCGGCAATCTGCAGTACATGAGAACAGAAGTTGTTAGTTTCAAAAATTAATTTTTCTTCGATATATAAGTTGCATAATTAAGTTGCTTATGAGTTTGAATTATTAATAATTTAAAACAATTATGTCATGAATGTGTATGAAATTTTGTTTATATGATCATCATTATTTCAAACCATTTTTTTCTTATCTAACCATTCTTGTTATATATTTTACTTTTCTTTGCTGTCAGGTTTCTATGTCTCATAAAAAAGAAGTTATTGATGTAAAATAAAATGTGAAATTGTTTTACATAATAAAAGTAAGTCTGTGAAAGTGAAGTTACTGCTTTTAATTCATTTAGAATATTCTTACTATCTTAGATTACAGCCTTTTTTGCATAAAATATTTACTCGATTGAATCTATATAAAATTTTGACTTTATATAATTTTGTATATTTTTGTTAAAGGCGAATGTGTAACAAAAAACTGATAAAAGGAACTCACTTGTCAAAACCGAATCCTCTGTAGGTGGAACTGAAGACCTCGGAGTAGAGTCGCTGGCTGGTTGTAATGGAGTTGGTTATCCAATAGATCATAACGTTGTCGAGTAGCTCATCTAAGGTGTACTTTTCGAGTAAGCCACCGTCGTCACGGTTCTTATACACCGGATTTGTCCACGTGCTGAATTTTTCCAGGATATAGGCAGCTAGACCAGCCGGGGAGTCAGTCAATCCTATACCTGCAATCCATTGTTATGATAAAAGATTATACGAAGAGAATATTTTGCAAACGAATAGTTGCATAATTAATAATTTTTAAATAATTTCCTTGTTAAACATTGCCATATAAATATAAATAAGAAAAGTCGTATTTATCACATATTGTAGGTAATCTTTGCTAATTTGTCAAGAGCATTTTTAGCCAAATTGATCATTTGCTTTTAAAATAACTGAGAAATCGATATATTTTCTGTGCATAAATTTTCTGTGTTAAATGCTGAAAACGGGATGTAAAACTCATGGTTACAAAGTTGTCATACCGATATCAGTATTTCCTTGATTCCTACCTTCCTAATTTCTAACACATTTTCGAAATAATCGTTTGGTAGCGCTCCGTAAAGTCATTCCATTTTTAACTTTACAAGAAAAATGTATATACAAATAGTGTAATAAATTTTTCGCATGTCAGATTTCTTACCATCCCTATTGAAAAGGTTTTATAAAATCCGATAAAAAGGTGCAGAAACCTCATAAGATCCGATAAACTTTTATGCACCTTTTTATCGGATTTTATAAAACCTTTTCAATATAGGGATTAATCTTACACTTCCTTATGAAATAACAATTTAAAAGGGGATACAGTAAGAGTCCACCATATATATTACATGAACTTAATTAGAATCCTTTTTAATCATGTTTCAAAATGGTATTTAAAAAAAGCAGTCAAATGCTGAAAATTAATTAGTTTGAAAAAGCAACCTGATACTAAATAATATCCTTGACTTTCCAGAATCAACTGTGAATTTTAAATGTTCATATTTACATTAGCTTGTTAAACCGTTAGTTTCAGGAATTACAGGATTACCTTTGAAACATGAATGCTTACCTACGGTATCGGGTTTGGTCGCCTGGATGTGGAAGTAGCCAGATTCCTCGAGCACGAAGCTATATTTTTCTGATAGTGGGTACATCCGGGACTGGTGTTCTGTATCGACCACCAAGAAGGGTAGGTAAGCGCCGAGCAAAGTAAGTAAGTGTGCCTTCGGCGAGTCTACCGAGCACATGTTGAGGTGAGCTCCGATAACACTGAAAAATTGTTTAATCATTTAGTTTTAGAAAGTACATTTCAACAACCTACGAAGCAAAGCAAATTTCGTAGGTTTTTCCGCAAAATTAAGTATACATATTTCGAAAGCTTTTACCCTGAGCAGCACACATTTTTAAACAACAATAAACGTTTTAAAAATGTTTTAAAAAATCAAAAAGGTATATATTTCCTTTCTTTTAACATAAGTATTCGGGTATCTAATAATCATTAGATTGTAGTGGAAAGATAGGAAATTTTATGCTACATTAGATGTATTTTCCGGCAATTTATTATTTACATACAGTTTATATTTGACTCTAGCGTACATATATTGTCGAAAAAATTTTTTTTATAAAAATCGCTAAAAAGCAGAAACGCTACGACAAAACAAACAACACATTTTTTCCCGTTGTTGTATAAAAAAAATGAGCATAATTGCATTCCAATTTTTGCAGATCCTGAGATCTAGGTGATCACTCACTTTTTGTAATTAGTCAAATATGATCCAGAACACCTCAAAGCACAGTTTTTTTTTAGAGAAACTGTTAACTATGAAAGAAATAATCAATGAAAATTGCCTTACTTTTTGGGAAAGAGAGCGGCCATGGTGGCGGTTATGAGACTACCCCAGTCACCACCTTGAGTGTAGAATCTTTCGTAGCCTAGGCGTGACATAAGATTTTTGAAAATCACGCCCATCTAAAAAAAGCTGTACTTTAATTAATGGTAATAAGAATGTGATAATCATTAATCATCTGTAACATTTTAACAAAAATGAAATCTTTTTGATTATAATCATTTTCGTAAATATATGCTGAAAGCTGAAATATTTCTACCTGAGCAGCTCCAAGCCCTGGTCGTACAGCAGGCTTAGAGAAACTGTAGCCAGGCAGCGAGGGTATAACAAGCTCGAAGACAAAGTCATTATCTGGCCGAGCGGTCGTTAATATTGGAATGATTTTTTGGAATTCAACCACCGATCCTGGCCAGCCATGAACTAACAAAAGTGGCAGCACGCGTAACTTACGGTCTTTGGGCAGCTGTGGCTTTACGTGGTAGAAATGGATATCCAAACCTACAATTTTTATGAAGTAATTTTTAGTTGTCAAAAAACGTAATTAAAAAAAATAAAAAATAATATTTTATAAAATAATTTTTGCTTTGAAAAAACGAATTAATTTAGATGTAATACATTTTTAACAGATAAGAAAATATTAAAAAATAAAATATCACTGCGAGGATTTGTTATAGGTAAAGATTATAATAAAGATAAATTTTTAAAATAAAATTGTAATGTAACGCACTTCAAAGGCCATCCCAATTTGTATTAATGTAAAGTGCTCTTACGTTTACAAAAGTTCGACACTTACTAGGATTTAATATTAAGCCGCTTTTTTAGGTCTGAGTTAGGTCTGAGACAGTAAAAAACAAATAGGAACAGACATTAAAAAACGCTGTCACCTGCACTGGCATTAAGACATACATAAATCAACTGAATAAAAGATCGTACGATCTACCTTAAGGTGTATAATTTCCAAAAAGTACCTAACTATGTCAAGCACGCTTTAAATAAGTAAATTCAATACAAAAGTTGGAAAGGATTCATTGGTTCATTGCATAGAAATAAGAATGAATAGAAAAAAAGTATAAATCAATAAATTAGAAAAGTGCTTAAACACTTCAAACAGACTTTGAGTAGTTCGTTCGACGTGTGAACAATTCTGAAACCAATTCATGGTATTGTTACGAATTTTTTGAATATCTGTTCCTGTACCTTTTGTCTGACTCAGCCTCTACATTGCAAAGGCTAATTTGATAATTCTGGAAAAATATTTATATTCCACATAAAGTAACAGTAGAGAAACTGTCCGACAATAAATAATAAGACCAATAATTCTAAAAAATAATTTTAAACCAAATGGCAATTATAAAGATTTCATGTACACACACATGGAATTGATTCTGTTAGAACGTAAGCTCATTAACCAATGGCATTGCTAGATATTACTCGAAAAAACCAATAAAAATACCCGCATTCAAAACATTCCAACAGAATCAATTCAATGTGAGTGTACGTCTTCTATTGGTATCACAAAAAAGAAGAGAACCTTGAATCTTGGTCGTAAACTGGGGATATTTGTTGAGCAGCTCCTGACGCTTGTTCCAGTCGTATTTATTTCTCCAGTAACTTAAGATGGTTTTCTTCAGATAAGTTGAGGAGAAACCGTAAGTCCAGGCGGCACCTTCCAACGGTTCTGCCAGCGATCTCGTTCGGTCCAAACGCTGGTGTAAATCTTCAATCACCTGGAATGTCATTTATAAGTTTGTAAGGATTTCGTACTTTAAAAATTGTATTAGCTCATTTCGTATGAATGAATACACATTTTTGGCGATTTCAAAATTTTCAGAAATTCTTATCGTTTTACAATTATGAACGAAATGTCTTCCAATATATATTTTCTGAAAGACGATTTATTTTATTTTTAATAACCAGCTTCTTTCTTCAAAAACGAGTAATGTTATTCTTAAATTTTTAAAATTTTTTTAACTACAGAATTGAAAAAGGAATCGTGAAATCATCTTATTAATAAATGTCCGCTAGCTAATTCAATTAAGTTCGAATTTATAAGTTCTGTAAGTTATAATTCAAGATTACTCAACAGTTATCCATATAAATAAAAAAGATATTTCTTTTGAAATATCACGCTAAAGTCCTTACCTCTTTGGGAACATTGATTTTAAAAGGTTTGATATCCTTTGGATCTTCCACAGGCTTGCCTGGTCCCCAGTACTCAATTTTCAATTCCGGCACCTTTACGGATCCTTGATTATACCTGTTAAACAATAAACGGAAGCGTTAGTGTTTAGCGGGACAAGGTAATATTCCATTTCTAATTAAACTTTGTAAGCGAAACTTTTGAAGTCTTTCAATCAATGCTTTTACAAGTTATTCGCTAAGATAATTTCACTGATACGACTCTCCCCTTCAATTAAAAAAAGAAGCATCTTTGCCAACCAATAAATTGCACAATAAGATACCGTATATCTGCTAAAGTTGTTTTACTGTGCTTCGAAGTAAAATATTAAAAGAAGATGCTATCGAGATGCAGTTTTTTATATTAATAATGTATAAAATTTCCTTATAGCGATACTTTTAGTTTAGGTAAGTAAAAATTATTCAGGGAAGATTAGAGACGATTACATTGAATCATTTGTCTGACATCAGCGCACGGATGATCCCGCTTATATAAAGCAGTTAATCAAAATGTTTTAATTCTTTATTTACGAGCACTGTAATGTAACGACAGTCTCTCGATGTACTTGTATTGTTTATGTAGCGTAAATTAAATTACACTAGCAAAATGTACGGTGATTTGTCTTCAATATTTTATATGCACAAAAATAAGTCAGAAAAATTCTCCATTTTAAAGTATGGATCTAAAACACTCAAAATAATGTACTGCTCCTTTTAAAAATTATCTTTCAAATTGTCTCCAAGTATACTATAAATCGAAAAGAACGACGCAAATTCCTACTCACTCCTCATATATCCCTAAAAAATAATCTGTACTTTGGATGGCGTACCTGAGATGCCAGCCAATGGCTAAGGTGGCCAGCAATACAACCGCTGCGGTCTTCCACATAGTCTCGGTCCGCTCAATGTTGCCGGCTCGAGGCTCAAGCGCCAACTGTGCCGGATCGTATCAGCGACTGGCGCGACCCGCTACAATGACGTCGTACTATTCCATACCGGAGCTCCTCTTTCCTCCTCACCGTGACTGTACAGTTATACTTTGCCTCTGGTCTGGCAGCGAAAAAAACAAGGCTCACTGGAGACAAAACCGCGTGGAACCTATAAAGCGGCGGGACTGTGTAGAGTCAGCAGGTGTTATTTCGAAGCGAGTTATTCGGTTCAGATTTAAGGAATTGCTTTTGCATTTTAGAGGATGATGATTTCGCGGTTATTACAGTTTTTTGAGTGTTTGCCTATAGCGGTCATTTAATTTGCGTCTTTAGTTGCTGCATTAGAAGTTCAGGCGATAGGATTATTTATGTTTCTCTAACTTCAGAGAAGGTTGTCGACTGTGGAAATTAATTCAATATTTTGGAATTAGTTTTCTTATAGTAAATTAAATTTTATCGTAAAAGTTTAATAAATTTTTTACGTATTTCATTTTGCAACGCTAATCTGTTTCCTTGTGCAAATAATTTATAAAATTAATAAATTCTGGGTGATTGAAAAATTGATTAATCGATGTGAATAAGTAAGAAAGTAAAGTTGAAGGCAATTGTTATTTATCAATAATTGTCATTTTCATTGATCACGACTTTTAATTAAGTTGGTCTATTATTAAATGTAATCCATATCACCCGTAGACGCTGTAATATAAACTTGACGATTCATTGTGCACAGTTTTGTTGCTATAACAGTCGTCAATAACCGCGTCTCATGCTGTTTCCCATGTTATTCAAAAGGACTGAAGAATTTTATTATCATTATACTAAGAGCATAAATAATATATCATTATGTTATTATTAATTCCTGAAATATCTAGCAATATTGGAAAATTTTGTCACATTTTTCCCTGTTTTGTTTCAAATTATTCAGTTCTTATTTAAGAAGATGTATCGAAAAATTCTCATTAATTTTTCCCAGGCATGCATTATTTTCCATCACATAAAATTAAAAAAAAATGCTGTATTAAACAAAATGTATACAAAAAATTAAAGCTTAAAATAGCAAGGAATTAGATTAAGATAGAATAGTTTAAATTTTGTGAATAAGTTTGAATGAATCGAAAATAACCGTTTAGGTATTTGAAAAATGCATGCAACTTGAAAAATAAACCTTTGTGACCTACATATATTGTGCGACATTCTGCGAAGTTCTAAATCTGTTTCAATCATACTAGAATTATATTAACAAGATTGATTCAATAAATTGTGAAATTTTGTAAACCAATAAATTGAAAGTTAATATTTATCTGTTATTTTTAGGCCTGGTATGACCTGTAGTCGAAGATTCAATCGCCCTAATTAGTAGTGTATTGACGCAAATTGAATTTAGAATTTAATTTCTTTTAGGTGACCTAAATTATTTTAGGAAATTAGAGTTAAATGTTATTACATTTTTACATATTTCTAGTATCATTACAGACTAGTAATAAACTGAGTAAGTACACCTCAGGATATTCGGTACACAAGTTATTTCTCTGAACATCTTTATCGCCAGCGATAATGTGCACAGTCATGCTGGCCGGCGATTCATTGTGTAACGTACGGCTCGTCTTCGTAATTGCCATGATCATAATCGCACTTCACCCATACGCTATTATGTACAAAATATGTATACATTGCGTATTATAATAATGTATTGTAAAGGATACTTTCTGGTCGACGCTGGCGAAAATTAGAACTAGCCAGAATAGAAATGTATGGTTTGAGCGGTATTAATTAACAATGTATCGACCCTTATTAGCAAGTCGTCGAGTAAATTTTGAACCTTGTTTCTCGTCGACGTAATCGAGCTATATTGAAATATTGGAATAATAATTATAAATGATTCTTGATATACGTGCAAACCAGTACTCGTTTCA
>UXGC01002058.1:0-14268 GCA_900480045.1 Eurytoma adleriae
TATGTTATTCTTACGGAACTTTGTTCCCATTTTGTATATATATATTACGAATAAAAATATATCTATCTATCTATCTAATAAATAGACGGATTAAATACAGTATGTTACGAAGACCATAATTGTTATTTTTTTTAATGAAAATATATGCGCACTAAAATAAACATTAAATGATTCAACAGACATTAATTTGGAAAAAAATGATAACGATAAGGATAAAAAAGAACGTCACCGCTTCAACCGATAGGTATCGACTATACCAATTAGCGTCGTTTAAAACTGCGCGTTCGTTCAGTTCAATGACTCGACGATGTACAGCATAAGAAATTTGCGTAATGACTCGATAATCTCAAGTGAAATTTTAAGGGCTCATTATAGGTTAGTGTACTGCGGCGATTGGTCAGCGATGTAAGATACGCACAATCGTACACAGTAGTTAAGTACCGCGAGCGTTAACGTCTCGCATCAAATCGAGTTGGCGATTTTTATGAGGTTTGTCAGTTTGAAAACTGCCACTTAACTCCTGAAATTAGCTTACTCATTAGTTTCTACTATACATAAAAACTCACTCGTTAAATGAAAGCCACTGCTATACCGGACCCCCGAAATGTGTACGTATGCATTTTTCTAATGACATCCTGGGTATTGCGGATATACGACAATGACAGCCTTAATTGGTTTTGAGATAAAGTTTTTTCGATCGCTTGACCAAGAAATTGTGCAAGTGTAATACTGTTTTTACTTTTTAAGCTTCAAAAACAATATTTTTGTAATGATGATCCTTTGAATCAAGTGTCGGCTCGATTATAGTAATTGGTTGCTTAACTGTTCAAAATGTTGCCTTCAATTTCAGTTTTATGTCTTCAAACCTTTTGAATTAAATACTGTTAATTCATGTAATAGGAATTAACTATTTAGCTAATTATCAAAAATTGAATAGTTATTACCTTAAAGTTAATTTCAGAAATATCAACAAAACCGCTACACGATACAATAAAAACAATAGTGGAATACTAAATTAATTATTTCTTTAATTAAGAATATAAACATATATAAATAAAAAATGGAAATTCTTATAAACATTTTATCAATGAGAAAAACAAAACAAAAAATTAATTTTGTAAGAAAAAGAAAAAGGAACCCCTGAAAGTATGCTGATTAAATAATTTATATTAATTGATATTAATTAATATAAAAAAAGGATTTAAAAGTCGACCCTATTTGGCATTTCCGACATCCCCTGCTGTTATCATCGACTACTCTAACAACCCTTACCTCTGTGTCAACGGGCAATTCGCGCTGCCCCTTTAACCTCGTGTGTTCCGGGCTCCTATTTCGTCGTGGTGCCACAACGGACTCGCGACGAGCTTTAGGGGGCCGCCGACATCGTCGTCGCGGCTGCTTGCGCAACGAATGATATATTATCGAGCGCTGTTTGCACTTTGACAACATCGCGAGCATAAAAACGCTGACTCATTTAAAGCGGCCCCCGGGATTGCGTTCCGCGGCTACCCTCTTTCCTCTTTCTCTCTCTCTCTCTCTCTCTCCCTCTCTCTCTCTCTCTCTCTCCCCGCGCGCGCAGCCTCTTGCTCCGGAGATCAGTGCGCTCCTCTCATATACCTATATACACGGCCTCGGTGCGCGTTTTTTCCCCCGTCTTCTCGCCGAAGAGAAAGAGAGAAGCACCGCGGCGTCTCATGACTCTCTCTTCTTCCGCGCTAACAGTAAGCGAACTCATCCTCCCGCAGCAAGCCCCATTATCTTTCTCTCTCTGGTGCGCTGTACTCTCTCTCTCTCTCTCTCTCTCTCTCTCTCTCTCTCTCTCTCTCTCATCTCTCTCTCGCTGAGAATCTCAACGCCCTACGGCTTTCCACCCCTTCTCTTGCTATATATAAGCAGCGCGAAAAGGTTGTGGGAAGCCTCAGTTATAATTGCGATTCTTCGTATAATTTTTATTAAGACTAATTAATTGCAATGGCTTGTATAATTCAGTTCAGTAGCCACGTTATTTGCTTAATCGAGGGCGCAATAGACGCAAGATAAATTAGTGGTTACTGGTACTACTTCAGGTCGCCGCCTTTTTTTTGCAACCCGAGCGCGTTCACGTTCGCGAAAGCCCAAAAAAGCATTGCCATTTCTCTTGCAATTTTTTTTTTCTTGTATTTATTGTAAAAGTACTTTTATGTAAATTTACAGTAATTAACAGTCATTAAGACTTATAAAAGCTGTAATGTGTTAATGTATGTGCTGCAACGATAGCGTTTTATTATTTAAAATTAATGTTGCACACCTGATAAGAAATTAATGGACTTTTATTCGAACACAGTTTACGGAGGGTCAAAACTCGTTTAGCCTTATCATACAGTTTTGCCGGATTATTTTGTACGTGTACTTGGCTGCCGACGAACCCCTGATAGTAACATCAAGAGAGCAGGAACTGGATATGGAGCAAAAAGTTGATTGCAGGAAAAGAATTAGTGGAAGAAATGCGAAATACACATACACCCCCTAGTCCTATCTCTGCCCATCGTCTCGAACCTTTTTTTGCACCTCATTTCAGTACTTGCCCAATCACAACAAGAAACGCCAAACAGCACAAATAAAATATAGTTTATTTATGTAACTAACATAATATTAAAATAAGACAAAAGAATGCAACAAGAACCAAATGGGCATCAAAAAAGTAAAAAAAATAAAAGAATGATGTAAATATTCTTTATAAGTTGTTATAAATAAACAGTCTAAGAGAAGAAAAGCGCATGTAACGTGAAAAAGTGACAAATACTCGAATCGCAATAAGAGAGGGAGAAAAAGCCCGGCGGGTTGAAGAGATATATGAAAACTCGCAAGCGTATAAGAACGCGGAATGTACGCGGCATAAACGCGCGCGTTACGGAGGACTCTCGCGAGGGGCGGCGCAGGAGAGCAGCCAAGAAACGTCCCGACAGGATGACGCCGATCAATCTCCCGAGGCGCGGCACCGTTCGGCTCCCGTATCCGCGAGAACTCATCTAACCGTCGCCTTTTTTCCACCCTGGTCCTCCCCCCTCTCTCCCATCGCCCCCGCAGGCGTCTCAAGACCAGATTAACGCTCGCAGTTGCGAGCAAGGCCTTTTTGTTGCTCTTTCGCCATCGCAATGGCGCGCGTAGAAAATCCAACCAAAAGACACTTTATTTGTCCGTCTTGCAAAACGATTGCACACGAGCCTATCCCCATTTACGCTCTTGCAAGGAAAAATTTCCTCGAAATCGAGGGCGAGCGAACCTCGGTGATGTGTGCTCAGAGCGTAAGCTATCGTATGTAGATAGGCTGTCGATACTACAAATTGTCGAATATGCTCCCGGGCGAGGCGATGTCAATTTGGGAGGGGGGGCTCGAAATAGCAGCCGAGCACAAAAGAAGCCGCCGCGGCATTACGCGTGCGAGCACTTGCACGCATCGCGCAGGTGAAAGTGCAACACGCTTTAACGATATGCGCCCGTGAGCGTCGCGACGCCTCAGTTTGCGATCGCTTATTGAGCTTGCAACAGTTGTCGGCTAGACTTTTGTGAAGAGTTTCAAAGCAAATACTGAAGTCTTTGTTGAAACAGAAAAGTGATAAATTCAATTGTTTGTGCAGTGTTTTACAGGTAAGATTTAACATTTCTGAAATTGCAGTGTTTTCATCGCAATGCGAGTTTTAGGCTATAAATACATTTCTAATATATAAAGTTTATCTCGTTAGTACGTAGCAAATTTAACATTTAAATAAATATCCTAAATCTGTGAAACTATTGTTAAATTTGACTGAACTAATTCGACGCTATTGTGGTAAAATAAGACTGTCTAGACGTCTCGTCAGTCTGTCTCTGTTACTCTCACTGTTCATTACAGAAGCCGAAATATTCCGCTATACGGGGGGTCTTGTAAATCGGCGCCGCCCCATTGTATAAAACCTTGGCGGACGTCTCGACAAGTCCCGTCTGGAGCGACGTCGCCTGGCGTGGGACAGTGGCGTAAGGGCGGGCTTATCCCGATACCGATCCCTTCGCTCCCATTGGGCCGCACGGGCGCGCCGGTCAATCGAGAGAGGGGGCCTGAGACGTAGGCCTAGACCCTCGGCCTATATATTGTACACTCAAGGTAGCGAAATGTCAGTTAGCGAGAGCGCAAGCACCCGTGAACATCAATTTGCAAGTACCTCAATTGCATCTAGTCCAAATCCCGGCAAAGCGCCCGACGATCAGCACGCTGTCAAGTCACGTATCATCAGTCCAAAAAAGAAGATGACTCTCTTGGAGTGCAGTCAGCAGATTTCGGTCCTGGACCAATCCCAGGGCAGCCTCAAATCCAGCAGCCTGGAGGATAACATCTACTCGCTTTCTCCATCCAGCGTGGAATCTGGAAGCTCTGGATCCAGCTGGAATCAACTCGACTATATGTCTACCAACATAGTATCCCAGCAGCAACATTCGACTCCCGTGCAGGAAGCCTTGAGCCAGCAGCCACTATCTCAACAGTCTCATCAATACTCATGGAAGGTTGAGGAAATCAAGCATGAATTATACGAGTCAAGTGGTTTGCAGTCGCAACATCAACTTTTACCCGAGTCGGATGACGAGCCTCCTCTAAAGAAGCAACGAGTGACGGATGAACTCACCTCTGACACTGTTCCAAGTGTTCAAGGTAAGCATTGTTTTATTACTTTTTAATGTTTGTGACTTGAATTTTATAAATTTAAACAATTAGTGTACAAGATACTTAATCTTGTATTTTGCTGTTAAACAATTTTAAGTGAAGTTGATTTTACATTTTTATTTACTTTTTATTTCAAGTATAATTTTATTGTTGAAAAATATAGTAAATAAAAAATATTAATGTTTAAAGCAGTAGAGTCAAAACAACAAAATAATGCCGCGAGGCATATGTTCATTAAACGTCTAAAGAAGTCACGTGGACTTTAAATTCTCCGATAGTAACCTCGAGATATCTCGGACAGCGTGTCATAACAGCCTATCACAACTATTCAAAAGGACAATAGATTTCAACATGTGTCATCTCGATTTCTCAAAATAATATTTCATATTTCACTTTCAAGATAACGTATACTATGCGTCTTTTTGTGAAATTATATTATTTTAAATATATTATATTTATATTATTTTTACATTATTTCATAAAACTTAAAATGTTTTTTCACTTTTTTATATTAGCTAAAATTTTTATTTTACTTCAATATTCTTAAATACAACTTTACTGCCACATTGCTTTTTAGTGAACGTTTTGCTTGTAAATTCACGGTAAATCGTTTAATCTCATATCAGAAGCACGATGCTTGAAGCTTTTTGAGCCTCGCAGCGGGAACAGAAGCCTCCTCCTGGGATAGCAAGACTCCCGCAGTGAGATCCGCCACAAGTTTTGCTTTGCTCGCGCTTCCATTGGTAATTTCCTCTTCGCGACGCGTGGGCTTCTTACTTTACTTTATCACCAAGAAATCTGATTTTTCTCTCGTCCTGAAAATTTAGCATAGCTGTAAAGATTTTTCGCGAAGAAAGAGTTTATGGCACACTGTTGGAAAATTACTTCAAAATAAAAAATCTTATTTAAATAAATACAAAGTATTTATTATTAGTAAAATACAAAGTAATAGCAATGGTCTAATTTTTAATTTCAGCAAACCAGAGAAAGACAAGTGGTAAACGCTCGCGCACCGCTTACTCTTCCATACAATTGGTGGAACTCGAGAAAGAGTTTAATAATTGCCGCTACTTGTGCCGTCCCAAGCGCATCTCGATGGCCCAAAATCTCAAACTTTCGGAACGTCAGATTAAAATTTGGTTCCAAAACAGGCGAATGAAATACAAGAAGGAATCGAAAGGTCGTGATACCGGCGCCTCGGCCAACAACAATAACAATAACAATAACAGCACCGCCTCGAGGTCGCCTGATCTACATCAGTCAAATTTTGGCTCACCTGTTAACTCTGACAGCCTGCAGCCCAATGGATCGCCGATTCAGCAGCAACAACCCGTCGTTTCTTGGGCAGTGCAGCAGCGAGTTGCAGCACCCGAATACCCTAACAACGCTCAGATCGAACCTTCCTTACACCGCTCGTACGGAGGCTACTATATTTCACAAAACAATGCACATCTGCAAAGCCAAACTGCATTTCCAAACACAAGGTAAATAAAAATTTTGTATGCAAACTAATGTTCTTCAAATTTTCTGCTTGAAGTTTCAATTCGAACTTTCTATATTATAAATAAGATATCGCTAACATTTTATTTCGTTTGTTTTACAGAAGCAACTGCGACGCAGAAACCTTTTATCAATTCAACCTGCAGAACAACTGCCTTACCCAGGCTGTCAAGCAGGAGGATAATGTGTACTCAAACCAGCAGTATACATGGCAACAACCGAGACAAAGCTTGCCGTTAAACCAGCCACAGTTGAGTCCCGAGCAATCCAGCCAGCAGCAGCAATTACCTTTGCCGAGTAGCCAGTACACGATAACAAACTGCGGCACTCAGTACACCGGTAGCTCCTCAGCCACGGCGCTATCCGGACAAAGCTTGGTCATGCAGCAACATCACCAACCACAGCAGCAGTTGCCGCAGCAAACGCAGCAGCAGTTGCCACAGCAAACGCAGCAGCAGTTGCCACAGCAAACGCAGCAGGAGATTCCGCCAAACTACACGCTGCAGTCATCGTGTGCCTATTCGACAAACAATCAAAGCGAAACCTACTCTCTAAGCAACATAATCTCGGATTTGTCTTGGCTTACCCAGAACTCCTACACCGTCTCGACCACTACGAGTCGACCAAACTTCGAGACACAGAGCAGTGTGGAAGGCGAGCTTAATCTGACGGATTTATAAAAAATAAATCGTATGTCACGATTTACTCGTTTCTTTTACCAGTAAATATTTTGACTACCACCGTATAATACTTCGTATTTTGTGATTCAGATTTTATTGTTATTTAAAACGTTAACCAATCGAAATTTGTAATGTGATTGGACTTTGTAAATACGTCGGATATGTACGAAAATCGTACATATAGCTATTATTATTTTTATAAGTAGATGTAAGAGCGAAGTAGTTACTAAGAAAAACTATAATGTAAAGCATGTTATAAATATAACAACATTATTATAGTCATTAATTACTAGATAAGATATGTACAGTCATTAATATGGTATAATATAGACAATAGTTTACTTTAAAACAATGTTTTTATTTTTATTCCTAAATCCCTTTAAAATATTCAAATTTTCTAAATATTTTCAATAACATTTTTCAGTTTTCATAAATGAATAATGAATAATAGAAAAATTCTAGAAAATCTTAGAACATTTTCGATTATCCAGTTGTGTTTGTTATAAAATATAGCTACATAAATAGATTAATCAAAAGTCTCTTTCACATACATTAAATTTTCAATAAAACAATACTTTTATTACTTTTTTTTTAAAACAAAGCCGATTTAGAATGTTGGGAGTTATAAGCAACTTTGCTTATGTCGAAAAAAAAAAAAAATACTAATATAAGTATTATAAATTATCGTTTGTTAGGATTCATGACCAATTTCATTGGTCACTCGTGTGATTTGATTTTACAGGCTGCGTTAACACTCTAATCACAAAATCACGTCTTTAAATCACGAGCAAATTTTCTGCACTCCTTCCTATAAAATACTATTTGGCACTATTGTATAAGTGAGTTTTTGTCATTCCACAAGCTAAACAATGAACTTCCACGACAATGCCAATAATACTATTGTTATTTTTTCTTGGAAAATCATGAATTAATTTTATAAGTATAGTACAAATGATAATCATGAAGGCATTCAAAATAAAAAGAGCCATGAAAAATCATCCGCCTAATTCCATTTCCCTTATTTAAAATTGTTAAATTTACGATTGTTACTAAAACTAATTAAAATGTCATTAATAGTACATTACGATATATGCGACTTAAGTGGCCCGTTATTACACCGAGTGAAGTTAGCATTTTAGATACTTGAAATTTTGCTGAATCCAACGATATCCTTATTTACCCCCGCAGGCAAATTTTGAGATATTACCTCTCTTAAAAAAACGATGGCAGGATGTTGTGAAGCCTCGAAAAAAGAGATATGATTGAATAATGGTTAAACATACGGTGGCGCCAAAATTCAAAATTTTTTAATACGAACTTTATATTTTAGTTTAATTTTGGTTTATTTGGTTTATTTAAATAGAGTAATGAATTTAATATGAAGTATTTAAATTTTCTAATTATACTTTAAATTTATATATTAATTAAATTCGTTATTATAAGCTGATTTAATTTCTAACCTCACAAATGAAACAGCGACATAACCTGACATTTAGTCTACTATGTTTTGGATATAAATTAATACTGCCCTTCTGAAGTAAAAAAGATTTATTGATAATTAAGTATTTTTCGGAAATTTATGAAAAGTAAAGAGGAAGTAACTGAGCGCGCGAAGCTCGTTGGATTTACTAGTTAATATAGAACTTTGTTCGTTTTATATAGGCTCTTATGGAGCAAAGTGAGTAAACAAGAAAATGTGCAAAGTTGTTTATTTGCTAACTTTAATAAAGGAGTTCCGCAACAAAAAACCAATTTTTTTTTATAGAATAAAGTCGTAAGCTTTCAGATGGTATTTCTAAAAATTTGGTTGGGTAGCCGTGGATAATATCGTAAAAATTGAGCACAAACTCTTCTTGTTATGCGTTCATAAAATTGTAAAGCGCGAGCTTTTTGAATGATTTAAAATTTTAATATTAATATTAATTAAAAATATTAAGTTTATGTCAATGCTAATAAATTAATCAAAATAAACATAAAATAGATTAAATAAAGTAATCTTGTTTTAATACTATTTAATAATTCAAAGCAGAAATAGCAAATTGCGCGCGTTCCACAAATGCATCAAAATTAGTCACAGCAGTCAGTGTATACCATGCAGGTTATGCCACTCAAGTTGATGACTATTTACTTTAATAAAAAATAAAATATGATTCAAAATTTCAATATTTTGAAATAGACTTGCAATAAAAATCATTTTAAGATTTTTCAGCATACAAGATAGTTTAATATGCAAGACTTTTTTTATTGCCTTTGACTTCGGATGAACACCAATTTTTACATTTTATTCAGATTAATATCCTATTAAATTAAAAACTATAATAGACGATTAAAAACGATAAAACTAATTTCCTCGCGGTTGAAAATCTGTTCAATTAAAAGCATTATTTTTGCGTTTTAAATTGAACTAACAAGCACTAAACAAAATATGTGTGTACTAATCTTTAACATTTGAAAAATTGTGTTTTATTTGAATTGCTTCAGAAAACTACACAAATATTTAGAAAAAATTATTTTTGTTGCAATAGAATTTTATGTCACTACCTGCGGTCCGGGGAAAACCACGAATTAATGGGGGAAACCCACGAATGGGGAAAAACCTGCACCAAGGGAGCCGGCCGACAAGTCAGAACCTCTTCACTAATCAGCCTGAGACACAGTCGGTAACGTCATTCCCGTTGGTGGTCCCCACCGCAATTCGACCCCCCAAGGCGGAAGGCAGGGCCCTTACCCTAGAGCCACCGAGGCTCTTACTTTTATTACTTAATTTTCTTAAATTACGTATCTGCGACCATTATTGTGCCGAGTAATAATAGGCTACTTACGTTTTGCTCGGACGAAAAACGTCTCGGGAGGAAAATAATCCGCTTGCAAAATATACTATTAATAAAAGAATTCTTAATACCTGCATGTAGGGACAATAGTATAATGTGGGGTAAGGCGGGTCAAGAGAGGTATTCAGAGAAACTGGGGTGTGCTTATTTTTAGAAATTATCTCTACCATACAGAGAGATATTTATTTCAAATTGATTTCGGAACTAGGCCACTAGTTTAATCCTAATTTAATTTCGCCGTGTGATTTTTCTCTCGAATTATCGGATTTTCCCGAAGATTCGTCTCGATCTCGATCTCGAAAATGAATATCAATTGTTTTTGTTTATATTTTATAATCAGGTTTGGGGCTGTTTAGATGAATGCATAAAAAGAAAACTGACAGTATAATTTGTCGCTAATTTTTTCGCTTTCAAATGAAACGATCAGATATAAGAAAAAATAATATCTCCGAATAAATTTAGTCCAATTTTAAGGCAGTCTAATAAATCGCTATATTTCAGAACTTAAAAAACAGGATGTTACTAATTAGTTATGCTAAACGCAATTTTGTTACTGTAGCTGCTCCTAAGAAAAAATGGTTAGAAACCTGACAAATTTGAACATATTTCATCGAACACTACAGTTCTTTACATAAGATTTTTATTTTAAACTCATAAATTTCATTATACCATCAAAATTTAGCAACAAATTACGGTTCTCTCGTTTTTATTTTATTTATTGTGGTTTTTATTTATTGCTGCTTAATAAATTAGTAACAAATTATGCACTTTGGTTTGGTTTTGGCTTTATGAAACGGCTACGTCAACTTAATATTAGTCCCACTCTTCCCGTTTTCGTACATATTAAAGATGATATTTCCTTCCGCAATTCAAACATATTATGCAGTTTACAA
Source organism: Eurytoma adleriae (assembly GCA_900480045.1). Classification (NCBI taxonomy): domain Eukaryota; kingdom Metazoa; phylum Arthropoda; class Insecta; order Hymenoptera; family Eurytomidae; genus Eurytoma; species Eurytoma adleriae. Next base: position 10,580 of record UXGC01002058.1, read on the forward strand.
ATACTCTTTTCTACAAATAAGTTTTTAATATTATACAGTGCAGTGCTCGAATATATTTGTCAGGGCAGAGTGAAGGGAGATAGATGATATGAAAGAAAAGCGAGCTATTCACAATAAGAAGAGAGAGAGAGAGAAGAAAGAGAGAATTCGCAGGAGCGAGAGGCGCAAGGGTGGTAAGCGATAGAAGAGAGAAAGGGAGAGAGAGGAGAGAAAATCGAGAAGAGGGGTGAGTTTCAACCATGATTTCCATTCGCCAGCCATCCATCTTGTTTGAGACTGGAAACTGACAGATAGACGTGGATCCGAGTGCCCGTAACGTAGCAAGTCTTGACGCTTGTATAGAAATATTGTTCGAATTTCTTCGCTTATTTTCTTTTTAAAAAGTATTTTTATTTTATTTTTATATCAAGCTTTCGATATTCTTTCTACATTTCCAGTAAAAACAAGAAAGACAATTATCAAAATTCTTTTACTTGTAAAAATAGTGATAGAAGAGATAAGGTCGCGTATAAGCACCTACATTTTTTCTCAAAGTTATTTTTTATGAACAAAAAAGACACGATTCTTGGCGTGGTCAAAAGAGGGAGTCTTTTACTTTTTCTCTCATTTCTCTTTTCCAGTTAAAGCGCAGAAAAATTGAAATGGGAAAGGCAAAGAATGAATAAAGAAGAGGCGCGGCAAAGAGGGCAGAGACGAACGTGAGTGTGGAGGCGAGGGTCGGTAGTCGTCACGTGACGAAGAAAGTCAGCTGCCGTGAAAGAAAAGGCGAGAGGAGGTAGCGCGAGTTGCCGACGCCACCAAAGCTGCACGTCAGTGATATTAGGTAGAAACGCATGAACTTTGATATATTCGAGGGCCACCCTTCCCCCTTCTGACAGGCGCCATACTGCGGCAAGTATCCGAACTATACGTGACCTGCAACTTTTCACTAACACCTCTGCGCCCGTATGTATACAACCCGGCACGTTCGATTGCAAATGAGCCGTTTTCTCCGTCTTGCCTCCTTTCGACTTTTTACACTTTGCAAATTACGATTGTGTTTGAGTTAAGCTGTTTTAATGTATGAAGCACTTGACAATTTGAAATAAACGCAATGACAGTATAACTTTTAACTTTTTTATACTTTCAATAATAATACTCGTATATTTTTATATAATTTTTGTTATATTCCATTGTTTTTTAAAAAGAGGATTTGTTGCGAAAAACTTCATGCAAAGCTCAAATATAAATAATGATGTCGCTTAAATGTTCTGTTATAGTATATCTAATATATATTGTAGTATATATAGCATACATAATATATAGTACATGGTTTATCAACAAACAACAAATAGTTAATTGACCTCTGTAAATTCTGAAATTGATGATATGTCTATCGTTTGCTGGTGGTAAAAAAAGATATTAACCTTTTTCATTCGCAGACGTCTCATCAGAGATTGTAAAAATAGGCGCAGAAAGAAAGCCGATAAGATAGAGAAAAGGTTTGGTTAGCAAGAAAACCCAACGAAATCGAGGCAAAGAAGCTCGACGAGGTTCGCGCGCGAAAGAAAATCAGCTACGGAAAACTTCGCTGTGCAAAGCGAAGGCGTGAAAATTCGCGGGAGCGCGCAGGCAAACATGCGGTGGCGGCGGGAAGCGGAAAACAACGGAAAATAAAGCAGCGAAAGAATCGTCTCCCGCGTTGGAAAAAGAATGAGGGCGCTGTCAGCTGGTGGAAATTATTCTGATTATGCTAATTCTGGTTCTGTTCCACTCCTTTAACCGCCCGCTCTCCTCACGCTCCTCCCATGTCTCCCTCTCCCTGTTCGCTATCCGCCCTCTCTCTCTCACTCTCACTTTCTCTCTTCATTCTCTATCTCTCATTCTCTCTCACACCGATGCTCTAAGCACGGTGCTGCTGTCTGCGCCATCTTTCATGCCGCGATATTTATAATATAGGGGCTTCCGAGCAGTTTCAAACTCTTTTTGGCTCGCTGGCGTCTCTGCTTCTCGCCCTTACTGTCTTTTTCCCACCCCTTTCGGGTTCTATATATTTGTGGCGAATGATGCGTCTCAAGTGGTTTTGATGCCAGTGTATTTTACTTAATGATTTGCTCGCCAATCCTTTTTTATTTCGTCATCCTCGTCTCAATGAAAATTTATTTTTATCCAAATTTATTATGCCTTATGACATGAAGATCAGTTTTCATCTATAATGATATTCCGTGAATATTCTTTTTATTTCTTTTTATAGTTTACAAATATTTGTGATAGAAAAATGTATTTTGTATCACCCGACTCATTCCTTATTCACCCTTACCTGACTTTTACTCTGTCCACTAATAAAATTCCATACAACGTTATTTGACAATGAATAAGAAATATATAATTTCGAGAATATATTACTTTAAAGGTCAATACTGATTAGAACAGATTTTGTTCAGTCTTGATGCTATTAAAGTTAGATATACATTTAATAAGAACTCATTAACTCAATATAAAAGTGAATATCTTTATTAGGCTTTACTAATGCAAACCATGATGTTTATTTCTAAGAGGTATTAAAAATAAAAAGTTTACGTTATTTTAATTTAACCGTATCAAAGATGAACAAGATAATATGCATTTAAAAAAAAATATTTTACAACCACATACTTTAAATTGCTGTTAAATAATACCGATCTTGTAAATAACGTGAGAGTCAAACATTCTAATTAATCTTTAACGATTAGGCTTCTAGCTATCATATTAATTAATCATCCAGAAAGTGTATTATTTGCTCGCCACCACGGTGATTTCACTCTGTACTTGTAGCAACTCCAAAATCAAGATGCTCGTTGTCAAAAGCGCCGAGACGAGCTTTACTCGTGCCGGGCTTTATTATCATCACTACAAAGCTCACGAGCAAGAGAAGCCGACGCGGCTCTCTTTACGGACAGGTCTCACATAAACATGTCAAGCGGGAAGGAAATCTCTTCGCGAACGACTCGTTCATCCATCAAGTCTCGCGCCCTATGGGCACGGCGCTTTCAGCGTGGGCCATGTACTCGAAGCGCGAGAAACGCGGTAAAAGCTCGCTGAGCGACGCTCCTCGTGTACTCGTTTAAACGAGGCGTCTTCAAGAGTTTAAGGAAGAGGCTTGATTTATTGGTTTCTTGTATGTTGCGCATTAGGGAACTATTTTTCTTTTGACGAAATCACCTATACGGGAAGTTTTTAAAGTATCAGACAAAGCCAGCCTACCTAGTCCCACTCTTCTCCTCGTTCAAACCAAGAGGTCCCCAAAGTGGTGAGCCTAAGGAACTCGCCTAAGGAACTCACGATACCCCTTTTCAAATCTTATGTTGGTCAAAGATCCTTTCAGGTCCAAGCGGCTCATCTCTGGAACTACTTCGTTTACTTCGATTGACATTTAGACTGTGATACCGCACTTCCTAGCTTTGAATTATTTAGCTTTTTATTTGTATTATTTCTAGTCCGATAGTTTTCATGAGTACGCTTATTTTATATATTAATTTTATTTATTCAGTCTTACTCTGATTTACTGTTGTTTGAGGTTGAACTCTAATTATCACCATAATTAAGAATATTTGTATTTATATCATATTCTCTAGCTTACTTAATGAACTATTGTACACGGAAAGAAATATTTGAGAACGATTACAGTTATCGAGGTTTCGCGTAGGGGGAGCTACTACACTTAACATCAT